>OY744606.1:1333512-1353512 GCA_963556255.1 Allolobophora icterica | reverse complement strand
ATATTTGTTAACATAGTAGTCGTTTACATATTTGTTCAAAGTAATCATTCACATTAATCGTTTAAATAATGATAAATTACAGATACAGATTGTGCAGCAAATCAACGGCCCGGTTACTGTCATTTAACTGTGGATATTAATTATCGTTTTGACGAGTTTATCTTATAAAAATGGCAGCCGTAAGATGTCGCTAGATAGGAGGTTTGCAAAGACTGGCACAAATAATAAATACACGATTCTGTAAAAATAACTCAGACTTTCGGTGACTACAATGTACAGGTAAGCCGGCTCTGGTCATATTATGTCCTCTGGTCAAAGGGTGAAATGTTCGTCCGTCTATGTAAGCTGCAGTTGAAAATGTTGCTCATGAAAAGCCAAAGTTAGCATTAACTTAGCAAGACAACAGTGTTTTAGCTGTCGAAAAAGAACTGTGGGGTCGAAAATAAACAGATTACCAAAGCACACGAACACAGTTCAAAATCTTATGTTGCTCATGTTTGCTATACGAACAACGATCGACTCATTAATTAAAATGATCACACTTCTAAACTTGTGCATGCAAAAAGTAAAAGAAACATAATTTACAGAACTCTACCAGATTAGTTTTAAAAAAGTAATTTGAACCACGTCAAGGCCTGACCCCAACATCATCTCAGTAACTTAGTTGAGAGGCTTAGAAGAAGAGTCAGGGAGCTAGGGGTTGAAACCCTCGACACCTCTGACAACTAAGGAAGGCGAGAGAGACAGAGAGAGAGACAGAGAGAGACAGAGAGATAGACAAAGAGAGAGACAGAGAGAGACAAAGAGAGAGAGAGAGACAAAGAGAGAGAGAAAAAAAACAGAGAGAGAGACAGAGACAGAGACAGACAGAGAGAGAGAGAGAGAGAGAGAGAGAGAGAGAGAGAGAGAGAGAGAGAGAGAGAGAGAGAGAGAGAGAGAGAGAGAGAGAGAGAGAGAGAGAGAGAGAGAGAGAGAGAGAGAGAGAGAAACGCAGCCTGAACATTAAAGTTAGTTCAGTCTGTCCGCTGTGTGTTCATTTATGCAGCTCTAGGTCGCGGTCTGTCCGTTGCATGTACTGGCTTCCACGTCGTCTTCGTCCCTACTTGATGTATCCATAGTTCTTCATGTAGCCTCCATCGAGTACCTTCGGCGTCAGGTCGTTCACATTCTGGACGGCGACGCGTCTCCAAAGTTTCCACTCCTTTGGCTTCTTCGCCTCATCGATGTCGTCCACAACATCCGGGCTCTTCAACCGATCCAGCGGTATCTCCGATTGACCCCTTTTGTAGCGATACCACCCGGCGGCATCATAGCCCTTTTCCGGTGGGACTGCTGCATCCTCCCAGGTTCTTCTCAGCATCCGGCCATTACCTCGGATCTGCGGGTCAGAAACGTAGGAATTTTCGAAACGGGTGTTGCTTGTCCAGTCAGGACCTTCGTAGTAGAAGCGAGGATCTGGGTAGACCTCTGGCTTCGTCCACCACGGAACGGAGTTGTGCCGCCCCAACGGAACCCCGGTGGAGTAACCTTGACTTGGGTAGTAGGCAGGAGCGTACCCAACTTCGCGGTCGGGTCTTCGAACATCGTGTGCTTGCTGTGTCCAGTACTGGTCCCCGCTGCGAGGATAGTATCGAGAAGGTTCTGCAGAGGTTGCATAAGGACGGGAGTAACTCGTCATCTTCTATTATGCCAGAACGGTCTGCGAGATGCTGTCCAGAGGCTAATATATCTTCAAGCGAATTCTTTAAAGACAAGACCCCGATGAAATTCTCGATGCCGACAAGATCTACCTTCTTGGCTTTTGTCCGGTGAAGCGGGAAGCTGTCAGCGCTTTGTTGAAACCTTAACTGCGACACTTACGGCATACCAGGATGTCAAACAATTACGAAAACCCGACTACGCCAATCTACAGGTTCGTGAACGAGTCTGCAAATCAAAATCCACAAACAGTTTGATCTTCGCTTAATTATGTTAATCTTATATTTTAATCTTAATCGCTTATGTTAATCTTGAGCAGTCGCATAAACACAGCTCTGGTTTGAATCGGAGCTGATGTGTGAACTGTTATTATATCTCATGATCACGCCTACATATTAACTGAAGCGCGTCTCCTTAGATAGTACAAGCGGCCACCGGGAATGAATGAGCATAGAATGAACCTAGCCTATGGCAGTTAGGCATTTAGGCGTCTCCCAGGTAAACACCAACAGAGCAGAACTGAGGATACGTCTCGCTACACAAATTCACTCACCCGTGACGGGGTGAGGCAATGCAATTATAGGCCTACCACAATGATCATGTCAACAACAAAAAGGCGCACGTTAAACTCGGTAGCGTAACGGATGACACGGTTTTGGCAGAGGAATGGGGAGGCACCACGCTATACAGCACAAATTTGCTTTATGCAATCAAATATTTGTTTGAAAGTTACACAATCGTTTTCAAGTCTGTGGAATATCAGCCGATCCTTGCTCTTCGTGGTTTTCAAGAATTTAACCTCCCACGATGTAGTGGGTGACACCGGTGACTTACATATAAATGTACGCGGTTTTCTATATCAACCGTGTGGCCTAGCTCGACCCTGCTTATTGTAACGAATTGATCGGGTGAGGTCCTTCAACGCCGCTGCCCCGTTTGAATGGGTGCCACGCCATGTAAGGTCCCCGTGCTAACCGAGAGCCTCATCCTCCTCTCTTTGCATCGTCTCTCTGACAACTGGACGCGAGTCTTCACTTTAAATCTCTTGATCTCTAACACGACGCAGCGCTCGTGAATAAACTGGTGCCCTACGCTTAGCCTCAGGGGCGTCTATCCCCCCTAAGTCATTGGAGTAACGTCCCTTTTCCCCCTCTTCTTCCCCCTTCCCGTTCCTTCCCCCTAAAATGGTGGCACACACACTGACAGATCTCCCCCCCTATTTCTTGGATGGAGCATTTGCTCCAAGGTTTCTATGGTGTAGACGCCCCTGCTTAGCCTTCAAGTGGAGCTTTAGAAGTTTGATTTTTGATGACATCTTTATTCGGAGATCCAGATCTAATCGTGATCGTGAAAATGAATGGACGAACGAACGAACTCGGTCTATGTGGACCATGCAAATAAGCAACAGGATTATAGGATGACGTGGTCGTATGAACGTTCATTGAAACGAGAGTAGTAAACAGAGCGTAGCTGAACTCAGTCCTTCTATAACCACGGTCGACTTGAACCGCTCAGTAACCGGTTTGAAGTTGTAGCTGAAGCGGAACGGTCCCCCCCTCCCGGTTGGACTAACGTAAATATTTTCCTAAACCCGAGAAGACACCGAACAGAACTAGTCCAAGTGTAAAAAGACATCTTATGGCTGCCAGGGCAGTTGACGCCGCCCTCCTCCTTTTTCAGGCTTTGGACTGGCACTGCCTGGCAATCTGGGTAGTGGCAGAGCAATGCTTTGTCTATTTTAATTTTATATTTTATATAATCCACCATAAGCGTCTCAGCGTACTGATCTGCTGGACGTTGGTTTCTGGTGCGTCATCAGCTGATGCCTTATGCATTAGACACCGGCGCAATAGAAGTTACTAATTACAATCATAATTTTAGTTATTCTCTTCGCACCCTCTCTTCGTCCCCCATACTTTTCTTCTCCCCTTCTTCCTACTCTTCTTTCTCCTCCTCCTTCTCCTTCTCCTTCTCCTCCTCCTCCTCCTCCTCCTCCTCCTTTGATCGCTCGTGACTGAATTTGTTTCCGCCGACTTATTTGCTTTTGGCCGGTGACGCAAAGTTAATAAAAGTCTTCGACATGGTGACTATGGATGTGCCACACGCACTGTTCTCAGCCGCAGATAATGTCAGCCAAGTGACAAGTACTTGCTCGATGACTGCTTTACTTAAGAATTTACGACTCAACATCGCATAAAACACACATAAAACGACTGCTGACAATGCAAAACCTCCAGGAACAGATTCGTAATAGGTGTTACTGCGTATAGGAACCTTCAGCAAGTCCTTCAATCAGAAATGCACAGCGCCATCGACTGATGCCAAGTCATTAGATAGTAGCGCTTAGTAAATGCAGAACTAATAATAACGGGCTGCCTAACCCAGTCACCATAGCGTATCATTACCTCTAAAAAACAACTACATGATTTTTCTTTTCTCACTGAGCTCTTCGCACTGGGAGCGCCCCTGACTAGGTTGTACTGCGAGAGACGCTTTATAAATTCGTAAATACAATAGGCCTACAATGCAACCAGGTATTCAGTGAAAAACGATTTATACAGTAAGGTTCGCCGATCGATGGACTCCTGTACAATTCGTTACGCATTTAAATCTGTTCTCGTTCAATGCATTGGAACAGTCAACTGTCAACCTTAAACGGCGATTGGCCATTACTATGAAATCTCGTTTAGAATTCAGATCGTTGCTTTCAAGAGTTGATCTTATTACCAGCACAGAAACTACAAAAGTTCGCTTCGTAATCGTACTCTCCAAATTTCTAAAGCGCAACTCTAAAGCTAAGCGCAAAGCACCAGCTTATTCACGAGGGTTGTTCAGAGATCGATGTCCAGTAGAGGTCGGAGTCCGCTTGCCAGAAAGACCAGAGAGAGGAGACAGAGTATCTGCTTAGGCAGGTTTCGTTGAGGAAGAGAAAGCTTGGAAGGCAGATATAATTATATAATTATAATGGATATAATTAGGGTAGGAATTCTTGAATAGGTGAGACTTCAATTTGGAGTGGAGGAAAGCCTGTGTGGGGTGATTAGTAGAGGAGCCTGACAGTGCTTAAAGTGGTTTGGGTGAGCAGTGGGAACTCCAAAGAAAAGTTTTATTGGAACGCATGCGTTAACAGGGTTCTGCTGCATTGTAAGCAGTGGGAACGCAAGCAACGAATTTCAAGAGCAGTGGGAACGCCGTTCCCACCCACTTTAAACGCTAAGCCTGAAGCAGATGACGGTGGGTGAGTGGCGGTGAAAAACAACTAGGCCTACACACTGCTATATAGAAGTCTTTCAGAAAAAAACGAAATAATCGTGGAAATTAAGCTACTTCATTTATATATAGCACCTCTTCGTTCTTCATGTAGACAATAATTATGTTGACAATCTCATAGGGTAACGTATGAAACAGTAATACAACTGACTGATAGGCCTATATGCATGAACGGTCTACTTTGACTCTACTAGATAGGCCTATACCTATATGCAGTTATTGTGGTGCTTGCGGGCGTGATTGGATCCGACACAGTTGAATAGTCTGGCATCGGGGCCTTCACGAAACAATTTTTATATTTCATGTCTACAGAAACAGCAGACATTGTAATTCAAATTGGATTTATATAGCGCCTCTTCAAGCAAACTCATCATAGGTGCTCCCGACCTAACACAATGAAACCACGATCGAACAGAATGGTCTTCAAGCGTTTGCGCAAAATAGTCCAGTCATTAAATAGTTGAGGTTCAACAAAATTTGAAGAAAAGGTTTCTCGATGGGTTTCACCTCTTTGATACGTCTACATTACAGGATAAATAGGTTACCAAAATATGACATGGGGAACTATGTGAAAATGGGTCAAATCCAAGATGGCCGCCATCAAAATAAACAAAAGTGAAAAAAATTTCATAATATGGAACCACTCAAGTTAAAAACATCTGTGATGAGTCTATTCATATCAGCATATACATATACATGTTATGGAATGTAATTTTCAAGTTAAATGTAAAAAAAAACAAAATGGCCACCAAGATTTGACGAAAAAAGCAAAATTATCATATATCTACATATCTAACGGCTATAGTCTAGGCAATTTACAGTTAGACCTGGGCAAAATTGCATCAGAAGGTTTCTAAACGGTTTCTTGTTAAGAAAAACTTGCTGAATAACATATAAAAATTCCCCCTAAATCCGACCACGGGAACACCCCCAAAAATGAATTTAAAAATGGCGGATTGGGGGTTTCCTAAGAAATGCCAATAATAATACACAATTTGCAGTTAGACCTGGGCGAAATTGCTTCAGAAGCTTTTTAAACGGTTTCCTGCTCAGGAACCATTGCTGAATAACATATCCAAAATACCCCCCCCCCCCCAATCGGACCACGGGAACACCCCCCAAAATGACCAAATCCAATATGGCTGCCTTCGACCATATTGGAAAATCACCTTTTTTGTTTTTTAAAGTATATGCACGTGTAATACCTCTAATATTACTGATTTCGGTACGTAGAATTCATTTCTGATGTTGTTTCCACCTTTCTGGGTCATCTTCACCTTCAAAGGTCATGGTCAAGGTCATTTTTGGCAGATTGGAACGTTAACTGTTTTGTTTTTTAAAGTAGGCCTATATGCACGTGTAATACCTCAATGTTGCTTATTTCAGTATGTAGAATTCATTTCTGATATTGTCTTTGCCATTCTGGGTCATCTTCACCTTGAAAGGTCATGGTCAAGGTCATTTTGTTACATCGATGACGCCATCAAGCAAACTTTCCATCATTCGGTAAATGTAAATTTTTATGTGTTGCTGTTCTTCACTGTGACCATATACACACAAATTAAGTTTCACATTATTACTGTAAGAGAGTCTGTTGTTATTCACACGTGCAAATTGTGTGTGAGTTCTGTGGAATACTGTTGTATCCGAGAGAGAAAGAAACTGAAATATAATTGCGGCTACTGTCGAGGATTCTGTGCCAATCTACTTATTGGGGAGATTGAGCCTAGACTGAATCTCACCCAATGGCTTCAAAAGTCTACATGTTGTGGTAGATTTCATGTCTAAGATACAGCAGATGCCAATAGCACAATTCCCTAATCTTGGTGTGGCCATCGACACCATCATAACCTCAGCCTCATCCCTCTACCAAAATGTGAAATTCATCCATCAGGTACTTGCCTCCTACACTGAGATGTCTCAGCTGTTTAAGCGATGTTGTTGCAGCAGTTGGAATAAGTGTTAACATTTTTGTAGATCTTAGACATGAAATCTACCACAACATGTGTGGCAAGAGTAGACTCCTCACACCATTGGGTGAGGTCCAGTCTAGGCTCAATCTTCCCAGCAAGTAGTGACTTGTTGGTGTGAGCTGGAATATCACTAGTTATCGAACAGTGGAGATGTGGAGATGCTGAGAGCAAATTGTGTGTGAGTACCTGCCTGAGGTCCATACCGCGCTCCTTAGCAATGTCCATGTTCCTATGCACCTCGGTCATCTCCTTGGATGACTGGTCGTTCTTCTGGTTCTCCATTGTTCATGGTGTCTTCTGAGGATGAAGTCGTGCTAATTTTCTTGGTCTTCTTAACGAATCTCTCCTGCCTGTGAGCAGTAGGCATGCTGACCATGCTGATCATTCTCAAGAAAGTTAAGCAAGTTAAGCAGGCGGGAAGCCACCTTTCGGTCAACATCCACCTTTGTGAGCAGGTTGTGCAGTTGCACGGGTACATTGACTGTCACCGAGTATAAATTCTGCCGCTCTAGCATGAAGTCTAACAGCTTAGACACGTTATGGTTAAATGCAAGACGGCGAGTGATGCTCAATGCATGCTGTAGATGGCATTCTGTGTGGCTATTGGGGTGGTTAGAGGTGAGAAAATTGAGAAGGCTGGTGATAGACCCGATCTCCTGGACCAAGAGCTCGAACTCTGCTACAGCAGTGGCATTGCGTGTGGCTTCTACCACATAGTGACCTCCAGGACCCATCGACATTCGCTGGATGGTCTGCTCGACCTTCATGCCACCTCTGACAGCACAGCACCATCCTGGGCCATCCTGAACAACCCACTGGCTCACACAGAAGCGCCGATAGAGCTCAGGATGTGTGAACTCCAACACTTTGACCTGTTCCAGATACCACGATCCATAACGTAGGAAGTTGATGCAGTCACATTCTGCAAAGATTGGCATAAAATCCTCGACAGTAGCCGCAAGTATATTCCAGTTTCGTTCTCTCTCAGTTACTACAGCGTTCTTGATGACGGCGACCAACTGCGGCCAAACTCAAAAGAATTGGCAGAGCTCAGACTTGGCTTTGAACTCCTTCTCAAATTCCCGGAAGTCCTGATGCAACTCCTCCACTTCTCCAATCAGGGACTCAAACTGTTCACGGCAACATTGTTTTTCAGCCAGTGTAATTTGCAGTACCTGCAACTGTGCCAGCACTGGATATGCAGCTTTGCCTTGTGATTCCAGAATTTCTCCCACTGAAGCGACCGGGTCAGGTCCTCCACAATAAGAATAACAACAGACTCTCTTACAGTAATAATGTGAAACTCAGTGTGTGTGTGTGTGTGTGTGTGTGTTTATGGTCACAGTGAAGAACAGCAACACATAAAAATTTACATTTACAGAATGATGGAAAGTTTGCTTGATGGCGTCATCGATGTAACAAAATGACCTTGACCAAGACCTTTCAAGGTGAAGATGACCCCGAAAGGTGGAAACAACATCAGAAATGAATTCTACATGCCGAATTAGAGGTATTACACGTGCATATACTCTAAAAACAAAAAAGGTGATTTTCCAATGTGGTCGATGGCGGCCATATTGGATTTGGCCATTTTGGGGGTGTTCCCGTGGTCCGATTGGGGGGTATTTTGGATGTTATTCAGCAATGGTTCCTGAGCAGGAAACCGTTTAAAAAGCTTCTGAAGCAATTTCGCCCAGGTCTAACTGCAAATTATGTGTATTATTATTGGCATTTCTTAGGAAACCCCCAATCCGCCATTTTTAAATTCATTTTTGGGGGTGTTCCCATGGTCGGATTTAGGGGGAATTTTTATATGTTATTCAGCAAGTTTTTCTGAACAAGAAACCGTTTAGAAACCTTCTGATGCAATTTTGCCCAGGTCTAACTGTAAATTGCCTAGACTATAGCCGTTAGATATGTAGATATGATAATTTTGCTTTTTTCGTCAAATCTTGGTGGCCATTTTGTTTTTTTTTTACATTTAACTTGAAAATTACATTCCATAACATGTATATGTATATGCTGATATGAATTGACTCATCATAGATGTTTTTAACTTGAGTGGTTCCATATTATGAAATTTTTTCCACTTTGGTTAATTTTGATGGCGGCCATCTTGGATTTGACCCATTTTCACATAGTTCCCCATGTCATATTTTGGTAACCTTTTTATCCTGTAATGTAGACGTATCAAAGAGGTGAAACCCATCGAGAAACCTTTTCTTCAAATTTTGTTGAACCTCCATTAAAAATTGTTGTTTAATGACTGGACTAAAAGAGTCAGAGAAGCTCATGTCGCAGATTGCATGGAAACCAGTTCCAGAATGACACACATGTAATCTAGCCTCAACTGTCTAGTAGTAGGCCACAGTCAGATGCAACTGTGGTATCTGATGTAACTTCATGTAAGTAGACAAAACTGTGTGAAGGCAGGCAACGCTGAAGTCAACACCAAACAGCTAATTGTGAGCGTTCTTGCCACAATAGTTTCCGCTCTTAGCAAATATTACTCGTCCCAGTGCTTTTAATACCACCTGGAAAAGTAATTATACACCGTGTACAAAGAGCCCAAGTAAACAACGGGGACAAAGCACAGCTAACCGTCTAACACGTGAAGCTCAGCAACGGTGCCATGTAAATCCAATATACACAGGGCCTCAAAAGGTCTTCAATATATCGTTAACGAGTCGCTGGTTCAGTTGTAAACACTGTGTGCTCCAGTGAGCTACAAAAAGGCGGCAGGTATACAGCGGAGGCGTAACTTTGGTCTAGAAAATGGGGACACAAAACCCTTCACGACTGTTAAATAATAATAACGGCGCCGATTATACGCCATGCCCAATAACAACAATAATAATAATAATACAAAAAATAATTATAGTTAAAAAAATAATAATAATAATAATAATAATAATAATAACAATGAAGACGACGACGGTGACGATGATGATGATGACGCACTGTAATTGTCGAGTCTCGTCTAAAAAATAACAATGGGTATTGTTTCTTCTGGGTACGAAAATTGGGGGTACGGTACCTTCTAGCTAAAAATGTGTGGGGCATGGTACCCCTCGTTCCCCCACACTTCATAACCGTTATAACGACAGGAAATATCATATCTCGATTGTAGCTTGTTGTACTCCCGAACACTACCGTTTTCTAAAACATGTTGTCCGAAAACTAGCGTTGAAGTCGCATTACAGACGTGTCCATAACATTGGTAGCATTGCTCCAAGTGTCAGGGCAATTTTAAAAATGCCTTAGACTCGCACTTCTCTGTCACTGTTTGGGAGTAACAAATTCTCATGAATCAGACGATAGAGACAGACATACAGACATACAGACAGACAGACAGACAGACAGACAGACAGACTTGAATCAGAGGCAGCATTATCGCTATTCCCGAAAAAACTTTCAATAACTTTTGTAATTTGGAGAGTCACAGGTATCTCGGGTAAAAATAATAATCACCATAATAATAATAATCAGCCTTGTTGTCAAGACCTTAAACCTCAAGACCAAGACCAAGACTTTGAACCTCGAGACCAAGACCAAGACTTTGAACCTCGAGACCAAGACCAAGACTTTGAACCTCGAGACCAAGACTTTGAACCTTGAGACCAAGACCAAGACCCTCAAGACCAAGATCCAAAACATCACATTCAGCCCAAGACTTCTTTTCCTTACAAAAAAATTGTCAAGTCGGACTACTCGCTATTTTAATGAAACGCGAGTCTTTTACTTTATTCAGGAAAATTAACTTTAAATGCACACTGCAGAGAATTCCGAATTCGTATTTACAATAGTTCTTCACGTAAAATGTTGTTCCAAATGCCTTTTCTATTTTATAAAAACCAATTCGGTCAGAATTTTCTGACCAAGACGTGCTTGTGGGGCCTCATAAAAATTCCGCCATGTGAAAAAATACGTTCTACAGGTGCTGAAGTCCCTGGCACACACAGTAGCTTTTCAAGCACTGGATGTAAATGTACAAATCGTGAGCCTTTTTCTAAATCCTCCCATGGTTTATCAGACCGTCTGGCTACAGAAAAAGTCTCGGCAGGGCTTCCAGACACAGCATAACTTAGTTGCTGCTGCCGATGGGTTTTCCTGACCAACAAGACTTGCATCCGTCCGTAGGTATTTGTCGTAGGCTATGATGCAAACAGGCTTGATAAACTTTTAAATTCTTGAGTTTTGTTAAATGACTGTTCGCAAGACAGCTGGTTCGCAAGACAGCCGGTCCAGGTCTTGGTCTTGCGAGACCAAGACCAAGACTTTTGGTCTCAAGACCAAGACTTTGAACCTCAAGACCAAGACCAAATCTTTTGGTCTCAAGACCAAGACTTTTAAAAACGAACTCGAGTGCACTCGAGACCAAGACCTTGGTCTCGAGGCAAACAAGTCTGATAATAACACTAATGTTAACAATAATAATAATACATAACAATACTAACAGAAACAATAACCAGCCAACTCACAAATCACTGACTTGATAGATTTCATCAGCAAAATAAATCCTAATGCTAACAAAATAATACTTTGTGGACTCATCTACGCGCTCCGGTTATAAACGCCATCCTGTAAACACAAAATGGTGTTAAGGCTCTCAGAGATAATAACATACCTGCATGTTCTTTTAACTAGGGAATCTGCATACATACACCTTTAACAAGCATCTGAAAACTCTTCTTTATCGCCAGAGTTGGGCTTGGAGCGCCTCTAAGTAGGTATCTCGGAGGAGAGCTATTGAAGTCCAATGAATGAATGAATGAATGAATGAATACTATACTGGTTAACTCACAGTCCAATAACTGCAGTATAGTACTAATTATTGACCTTTTTCAGCATTATCCATTATGACACACGGCCTGATGCCATTTTCATAAGGCATATCCACGATGACATAGCGTTAACGAGCCCACACCGTAATAACAACAGTAATAATAAATACAATAATAATTAATCAAAATAACAACCAACAAGGTCACAAATCAGAAATTAGAATCCTCGCACGGACGAGTCGACGGCGCTACGAACCCACACGGAAGCCAAAGTCAACACACATTTTTTTCTAGTTGCATCCCACGCAATACAATCAGACATCCGGCCACAGTACAAACGTTATCGAACATTTACATAACACCTTTCTTGGGTTGCCCCAAAAGGATCGTCACTCTCTCAGAACTAAGTTAGCACCGACATAAAAAAACGAATTTAAACTACAGTACAAACAGAAAAACATCGTTTCCATGTCTCTGGGTTGTTCACGAAATAAATACAAGCACAGATGATGATGCATTTGGCAACACTGCATTCTCTGCCACAAGCAGTTTCACATGCCCAAGATTTTGCTGTTACTGTTATTTCTACATTTGTTTAGCACCAGTATCTAATGACCAAGCATCAATCAATGGCGCAGAGCAATTGTGAGTGGAGGACTTGCTCGAGGTTCCTACACAGCAAGGCTCGAAACTGTACTCTCCGTGTTACAGGCCGAGCACTCTAACCAATTGGCTGCTATGTCCACATACTCAACATTTTGCTTCAGTGGCTTTCCAGTTGGAGTTAAAACTGGAGAAATTGCTTTCCGGGTATAAGATTTTGGCAGAGCGCGAGATCAGAAAGAGATTTATGTCTATCAACAAAGTCCAACGAACTGTCGGCCGATACCAATCTTACAACATTTTCTATGACATGCAAGGTGGCCCTGTAGCCAGCGACATTTGAGTAAACTTCGACAAATGGCCCTTTTAAAAACTAGTAAAAGCAAGGAAGGGATTACTTCACCACCCGTGAAATTTCGCTGCAAATGACTTGTGTTGCTTCTAGCACTTTAGTGACGAAAACAAACTTAGAAAACACGAAAGAAAGAAGCAACTAACTGTGTTTTAGTAGCTTGCCGGCTCAACAACACAGAGTAGCAATAGATGTGTTTTGTCAAACCCTGCAGCTCAAAATGACCGTGCTAAACTGTTACACACTCGTCCCCAACACAAAAGACAGCACCAGATATATTGCGAGTTCTTAGCCTGGTTTCTTGCCCCGTGTCAGCCATCTCAAACTCTTTTGACTGTTCATTTTCATTCTTTAACCTAACTTATGCAGAACTTCACTGATAACTCATTCATAATTCATTTTCTTAATAAAGCTCTCCAGCAAAACAGGCATCATACGACGCCACTAAGAACTGGATTTTCTGAAGGACTTGCTCAAGATTCAGAAACAAACATCTTGGACATCTCCAAGTAGGCATCTGCACACAACAGACTTTCAACTGTTCGATGTTATCGAGTACGTTCATCCAGCTTGCAGTAAAAGATGATGGTATTGTCTTCAGCTTCTCCGTCTCCAAGTCTACTTTGTCCTGTACTGAAGCACTGCTTCTTGAATTTCCTGCAACTCAACCCATATCCCTTTTCCTTACTCTTCTGTCTCATGTTCATATCTTTCTTATACCTATCCAAGAATAATTGAAAGCTTCTGCTTATGTCTTGTATACCTCCATCTCTCTCTCTCTCTCTGCCTGTCTTATTGTTGTCTTCTATCGCCTCTATAACAGACAATAATTTTCTAACTTCTGCCAAACATTCACTTCAAAAACCATTCATCACAAGCTGTTCTTTATGACTTGTTTTCATGAGTTACGGTTACTTTTACACATTTTCCAGACTTAAAATTTAGTCGTAAATCTATGTCCCCCTAGAAAAAATTCCTCCCCAACCCAACAACCAAATATTGGGCCCAATAACGTCCAAAAAATCGAACCAGAACTAAATGAATGGTTTTACGAAGACCGCAAGCAGTGTCCGTCAACTCTAAATTCTCATTACAAAGTCAGTTTGACATGTTAAGTAGACAGCGCGCTGGTGCTGTGCTCAGTCACCATAGCCTCACACACTGCAACGTCTACAATGTTAAGCTGGTTCCCTGATAAGCGATCCACTTCGTTGTTCATGTTGTCTACGGTTGCACCCGCGTCCGAAACGAGTCGCAGCCCGGATTCGAGGGCCCCGTCCGACGCTGGCTTCGTGTCCGGCGACGATTCCACGTCCGACGCTGGTGCATCGATGATAAGTTCAGGATCAGGACTGGTGGAAAACCTCTCCGTGTCTACATCTGGTGCTTGTTCTGAGGAAGCACTGACATCTATGCATGGGGCCTGGATCAAGGTCGTTTCAGCGAACACCGTTTTTACATTGTCTGAAACTTCTTCGCTGCCTCGCGGAGGATCGTTGCCGGTTCCGATCGGCCGGCATTCCTCTGACGTGCCCGAGACGCTTTTTGTGTCAGAGGGGTCACTTCTTTCAATGAACTGGCTACCAGTGGTGTCTGAAGCCGCGGAATGAATGGTAGTATCGGCGTGACTGGAGTCAACAGACGATGCAAGGCCTTTGTCGGCGGTCTTCGCCACAGCGCTCTCCATCAGAATGTTCTCCGCGACGTTCACAACGACTGTGGTCGATGCTGCTGCGGTCGGAGGCACATCTCCAGCTGAGCAGTCATCATGGGCAACAGCAGTGCCGGCTGCGGAGACAAGGCCTGAGCTTGAGTCGACTGGTGGTGGTGGACAGCCGGAAGTAGCATCCGGATTGAACCCGTCTAGCATTGAAGTCAGGCTATCCATCGTCATGTTCTCGAGTGCAATTCCCGGACCGGCGAGAACGGAAGCGTACGTATCGATGGACGTCTCGAGCGCCGGCAGCGACGGCTCGATGCTGTCGAGCGATGTCAAGCGCTGGAAACCCGGGTTCGTTGAATCGATGGCTAGGGCATCTTCAAGCGGAACGACACCGTCCGGGCTGAGATTTGGTTCCATGCAGAGGGTCCCAGCCGTCGTCGGAAACGTATCGAATGGTAGACCAACAACACTGCTCGAGGCAGACGGAAGGCTGGTCGAAGTGGCACTTCCAGATGTTACGAATGACCCAGGACCAGTTGAAACGACGCCATCCATCGTACCGGTTCCACTATAATCGGGCAAAACAAATCGGCCGCTGTTTGACTCCGAAATACCAGGTGTAACACCACTTGATGCTGGGACAAACGCAGACAAGGCAGATCCAAGCATGGTGGACGAGATGGCGGACGAGGTAAGACTTACGTTGTCCAGCGCGGGACTAAGGCAGGCAGACGTCGTAGCGATGACGCTACACGGAACTGTTTCCTTGCGATCGGCCGTGAAACCCACCTGATCGTCGGGTAGCAGGAGTTCAGCTGGGACCGGTGACTGCAGCCGTGGCCGTTTGAACGGTGGCGACCCTTCGCTCTGCTCCAGCTCCAGGACTCTGTCTAGACAGTCCGAGTTTTCGTTCGACGGAAGTCCCGTGTCAGGGTTCATCGAAATTGGCAGCATCGCCTGTACATCTTCGGGAACAGGCACACCGTACAGCACGTTCAACTGCGGCTGCAGGGGGTCAATGACGGGCTGGACAAACGGGGCCGAGTTTCGCACCTCACCATAACGACCGAGCTCTGAAACAATCGGCTCGGAATGGGTACCGATCGATCCCAGAACCACGGTTTGCATGTCCTCGCGGAACTTTCCGGGCAGAAGGAAGTCCACGGTCGATGAATTGGCGACCTTCTGAACGATCTCCAGTGCTGCCGTGAAGTCCTCTGAGGAGCGTCCCTCCTGGCGCTTCGGATCGCCATAGAGAAGCGACCGGATGTTCGGACTCGTCATCTGATCGTGTGGCTCCGAGAGATTCTCGTGCTCATCAAGAAATCGATCCATGTAGTCCCTTAAGAACAAAAAATGTCAAATTCTCAACTAGGAACCTCATACACATTGAATTTTCCTAAACACCAATGTACATACTGAAAATAATTCCACTAGGAATGTACATTTTAACTAACTTAATAATACCATTTAGGGGACGAAGAAAATACTTATTCATTGACAGTTTTTAGTCCATATATACGTGACCAGCACAGACAAAGAGGTACAGAGGAAATAAGTAAGTAAGTAATCTTTTATTAGCACAAGACAAATGCTCATTCTTTACAACAAAGCATACAGTGGCGAAAAGTAGCAAAATATCAGTAGAACAAAAAACAGAGAACTCATCATCTATATCTAAAGCTATGATCAGAAGAATACAAACTTTATTCAGGTCTACAACTGGAAACAGATTAGATCTTGGAACAAGCATTCAGACTAGCATAATTAATCCAATTTTTTAAGTTGTACAGTGAGCAAATGATGAAGGATTCTTATGCAGCAGTGTATGAAAGTACAGTAATTCAAATGCACTCCCATTTTTTCATAAGTTGAATTTATGAATGCGCTGTTGATAAGATTAGATCCACCAGGGCATTTAACAACCCAACAGAGAGTAAAAACAGAAAGAAATTTCTGACATACGTGATTCCTGGATGCAATGCGTATTTCTTCTTTTCCAGCCTCGTTCGAGCCGCAAAGGCATCATGTCTCTCCGTCTTTTTCCAGAGATAATAGAACTGGACGAGTTCCTTAACGGATCTGGTGCGAACCTACAGAAGAACAGTCCCTTAAGCTAACCCCGAGAGGCAGCCATGGACACCTTCGTTTTCTTAGCCTTGGCATACAAGGCGTGTGGTCAGTCCTCTCCCTCGCCACTCAAACATACAGCCAGTGTTCTCACTTTACTGCCAGCCAGTCAGTGTACTTGCTTTACAGTTGGCTCACTAAGAGCCACTGGATGAACCAAAAATTTAAGAATCTCTCTCTGTCCTGATGGGAATCTGAACCCCAACCTCTCAGTTGACAGGACAGCATGCTAACCTCTAACCAATCGAAACTCCAGCACACTGATAACCTATGTGCAGAGTTCTCAAAGGTGCTACATAAAACATCCATACTGGAACATACACACATACACACAGCACATATACATTCAGAGTCAAACTCGGTCAGAAATTTCACAATCTTACCACCCCTCCATGTATCAACCTCATCTTATAACCATAAACAGGAAATACAAGCAAAGCATGCGGGTCAGAAGTTCAGCCCTCATAGACAAGAGTTTATATAGGCCTACTGTAACATTACTACTACAGTGACAATCTTTCAAATGTAGGCCCCCGTAATGCAATAAGACGATTCCCGAATCTAAAAGCAGACGTGTTTATTTTCTATTGACGGAGACAGTGATCAGGTTATTAAAGACGAAAGAGATAGGCCTACGTCACATCTGGTTTCTAACTGCCGGTCAAAAAGCCGCAAATGTTACAATCAAAATTTCTAGTAAAGGCGAACAGCTTCTATTTGACCTGTCAGTTATTCGTCGAATAACTATTTCTTCGTTAGTTTTCATTTACAATAGCCGAAAACATTTACTGCCAGAACAAATATTTTTAATTTATATGGAAAATATGGTTTTGATTGCGAGATAAACGTGTTTTTTGAAGAGAGTTCGAAGCGAGAGCCAATCGAGAAAAAGTCTATAATCTTTATTGTATAGTTTCTTGACTCACTTGGCGGACCGGCAACTGAGGGCTCGCGGACCGGCACCGGTCCGCGGACCATAGTTTGGGAAGCACTGGTTTATAACATGGCAACCTGTTGCCACTTTCACACAATGTTCAGGCAAAAGCACAATATACCAAGATACACACAAACAACACAAAAGACTTCACTAAAAGACAAATTGTGATAAAACACGGTCAGCGACGTGGATCACAAAATGACCTCAGCTTTGGAAACTAAACTCATCGTAACATGACATCTTTACAGGGGTTCTTGAAATGGCTCCCAAAAAATGAGCATAGACTCCAAATTTGTATAGCGCAACTCTAAAGCTAGGCACAGAACCTTTACTGAGTGCCAGTGGAGAAGAATACGAAAATACGAAAAGGAGCAGTCCCCTAAGCTAGGCTGAAAGTCAGCCATGGGTAAGAAAGGTTAGCGAATTCAATTTCTTAGCCACAGCTTATGAGGGCGGGTGTCCAGTCTTCTCCCTCGCTACCCCATCTTCCCACCTACAGTCAGTGTACTCATTGCAGCAGAGTTGGCTGGGGGGTGGGGAGGGTAGGGCCAGCACAGTGTACCTTGTTCTGCTGATTGGCAAAGAAGTCTTTTCCATATGTGCGAAGACCGAGTTCAAAGTTTCGACATTCTTCCTCAGACCAGAGACTCATCGGATCTACAAGAAAATTAGGCTAGTATGAAGACACACATACTCACACACAGACACACACATACACAGACAGACAAACACAGAGAACACATCCGGTAACGCTACAACTGTCACCACTGAAGTCAACTGTCCGACTTCAAACCCCAAACACTTGGCCACAGATATCAAACCCTACTTCAATATCTCGACTCAAGCACATTTTTATTACCATATATTACTTCTGTTTTACAATCAATGCTTCTAGCTATTGTTCCACTGTACGTTTGCTAATGGTATAATAAACAATATCCTTATTTACTTACTTACTACTTCATAAAGTAAAGGTTCTGTCTGTCTTTCATGGTAATTGTATTCAGCCACTTCCATAGCGCCAGTAGCTGTGTCTGACATAAAAAGCATCAACCGATGTCAAACCAAAATCAAAGATGCAGTCAGGCCAATGAAAGAGAGGCAGCCTATGATGGATAAGCCAAATGAGAAAGGCAAGAGCCAACTGAACATGGTGAGAGCCAACTGAGAAAGGTGAGACCCAACTGGAAAAGGTGAGAGCCAACTGAGAAAGGTGAGAAGCATATGAAAAAGATAATAGGATTTATAGGTGTTAATTTCCTTTTCTTAGGCACTCGGCCCAGCAATGGATTAATAGCAAAGCCTGGGATACGGGGCAAGTACAGAAGCTAACTGCAGGACTCCAAGTTTAAACCTCAGCGTGTGGCACGTGAGCACAGAAACATCCCTAAGGCTGTTACATGGAGAACCTTCACCATGCTCAAACCTTCAACCGTACGTCAACCATCCAGTGAGCAGAACATACCATTGTTACACCTGCAGGAACACTGTCTTAGCATTTCTTAAACGTCTTAAGCATTATCTAGAATGATCAACAACGAATTCAAGGACACTGTCACAGTTTCACATCCTATGAGGTTACCCGTCTCACCTGAAGGTGGAACGGACTGGAGCTTGTGCCTTCGTAAGGCTTCGTCCAGATTGTGTTCGCAGTTTAGTAGAAGGTAGAGCGCCTGAAAAAGAGACAATGTGTTCAAAATCATCTGACAGAAAAACCACCAGTACAACCACAGGACAACAAATATGCCAAAACAAACCCATAAACTTTGATAAAACCATAAGTAAACTGTACAAACTACAGCACATATCATCATCGTCGTCACTTCCTGATGCCAACCATTTGGCGGTGATGGGTACGAATAAATGATCCCAGTGTCCTCAGTCCATTTGTCAAGTCATTGCTCCTCTTAGTGTAAGTTCAAGTGATGTTAGGTCCTCATTTATATTATCTATACAGCGTAGGCTTGGTGTGCCTTTGTTTCTTTTTTCCTTCGAAATATACCAACAACATAATCACTTAATTAACGTGGATATTGCTACATCCTCTACACACATGCCTTTCTCCCTTGCCTGACAGACTCAAGAAATATGCATAAGTGCTACATAATTATTCTCTCACAATTTTAAATAACAATTAAAAATTGATCCACAATCAATCTAACATCCCGCAAACTGTCAGAAGCAAAGCAGAAACGTATGGGATTTCAACCTGGCTTCTCTGATCGATAAATGGCTTTAACAACTGTTTCACTGTCATCATCCCTGACGTGTGAACCAGCTGAATCGCATGAACACCTGACTGGGTCGAAAAGTTGTGCGTCTGAACTTGCTCTAGATATTTCTCAACTACAGATTAAAATATAACAAATTATCACCACTCAAACAAACATCTCTCTTTCAACACAAAAAGGAATAACATCAGTTATACTGTTTACTAATGTTACAAATATCAAGTTACAAAAGAATGAAAGAGCTCAGAGAGACAAAGAGAGGACAGGGAGAAATAGAGAGAGGATACACACACCACACATACAGACTAACAAGACAGACATAAGAGAGACACTAGCGAAGAATAAAGAAGCTAATACTC
>OY744606.1:1256226-1333312 GCA_963556255.1 Allolobophora icterica | reverse complement strand
GAGAGACACAGAGAGATAAAGAGAGAGAGAGAGAGAGAGAGACAGACATATTCAAGGCAGACACTGGACTTACTGTCAGAGTCGGTGAGAGTTTTCGGGTCCCATAGCAAGCGATCTTCACCTTCATAAACTACAACAAAACACGTTCCAATTAATTGTTTAATTACATTATTTATATAGCACCACTATGCAACCAGAGCACAGTAAAGAGATGCGGTATAGAAATCATGCTACAACTGCAGTAATTTACCACTAATTGAAAGTTATCAGTCGATGTAATTGTAATTGTAATTACAACCATTTTTACAGCATTGTCAGTAGCAAGCTACTTCTATACCTTACTGATTAATACAAGCAATAATAATAATGGAAAAGGCACAAGTCACATATCAGTTGCCATGTCAGTCAGCCACAGTACAACCATGCAGCGAAAACAATAATGCTGTCAGCCAACATGTCACATAATCAGTGATATGTCACATACAACACAATACAAGTTCAGTATTTTGATAATGCCTTCCTTAAAATTATCAGATGTACACACTGAAGCCGGGCGATGGGAAACATTAAGAACCGTCACCAGACTGAAAGACGTTAAGTTTTCAGTTTAGAGTTAAAGGCAGTCTCTCAGTTAGAGAGTTGTGAACATGAGGAGGTAGAGAGTTCCAGCTGAAGGAACCACCAACTGTTAATAAACGTCGGCCAAAGAAAATACGTGTAATCGTGTATATTCAGTCACACTCTTAGCCAATCCCTCACTTACCACTAACACAAAAAATTACCAAACACCGAATTCAGCAGAAGAAAATAGCTGAAAAGACATTCTATATGACACCGAAACCAAACAAAACTACAAATATGACCCAAAATTTTTAAAAAGACAAAATGCTAGATAAAAACAACAGCTGAAAATGTTAAAGCCGGAGGAGAAAAAATTGCTTACCCGGAGCGTCCCCATACGTTTCCTGACCTTCGGGTACGACGGCCTGGTAGTCGCTGCCAACCTGAACACTCTGTTCAAAACAACAGTCACACCTTAATCACCAAATTCATTTAAAGATCTTAATGACCGAGCTCATTTAAATATCTTACAGACCAAGTTCATTTAAATATCTCTTCACAAACACTGCCGTCCGCCTTTTATGCATACTGGGAGGGTGCCCGATAGTGTAGTGGTAAGCAAGCTGGCATGTTAATCGAGAAGTAGGGGTTCAAGTCCCGAACAGGGCAGAAATTTCATTCGAGATTTCTACTCCACCTGCATCCCATAGCCAACTCAGCTAAAGTGAGTACAGTGATTGTAAACAGTTGGTGGGTGAGACGGTGAGGGAGAGGACTGGCCTCCATCTCTCCTATGCCAAGGCTTAGAAAATGAAGGATGGGTTGAGCACGCATAGCAAAATAGGTCATCATTTGCCATTGTCAACATCATCATCATCATCAGCTCCTAAAGCCAACCATTTGGCAGTGATAGGTCCGAATAAACGACCTCCATGGCCTCGGTCACTTATCAAGTCCGGTGATCCTCTCAATACTTTACCTTTTTCCAGTTTTCCTCATTGTCTGGTTCGTAATCTTCGTCATCTTCTTCATCTTCATCAGTACTTGCTTCCATCGGATCAGCTAAAGAAACAACAAAACGTAGATGCTTTTAACAGCCTGAGCTGGCACGACTGTGAAGGATACGACCCCAAAGCAAAGCACGCGGGTCACGAGTTCAGCCCTCATAACAACAGCAGGGAAAATTTCTGGAAGGGTAGAATTCAATGACGCTAAGTCACTAACTATGTCTAACCCAGGCTTCAAGTAGATCAATAACAAATGCACAGCAGAATCTTTCACATTTCTGCACCACAATACAATACTATGTTGACTTCAAACTGTATGATAGCTAACATTTCAATCATTTAAGGAAAGGTAAACAGTAAGCACTCCATTGTTAAGCTGTATAACAAGGAAAGCACTGTTTAAGGTAAGGCAAGAAGTGATCAATCTGTTGCCAAGCCATATAGAGCTCATGGCCATGGCTCAGTCTTATTCCTTTGTTAGAATTGGCCCTTCACTGTGGAATCACCTTCCTCCTTCGGTCCGGTCTGTACTACCATCTGGTGGTCCTGCCAGTTTTTTTTTCCTAAGCTTGCTTTTATTCCCGTCAGTGGGCACCCAGAGGTCCCAAGTAGCTGCCCGAAGGATGGTAAAAACATCAATCGACAAGGCTTTAAAGAAATAGTGCTGTACAATTGATTAACTTACACAGGACACTATTCTTTATTTCAACCACATTAGAAACAAAACTTAAAACTATACAAGCAACTTTCTAGCAAGTGATGGATCGACGTACTACAAAACAAATGGATGCCAAGTCCATCGAACTTTGACCTCACCCGTGAGTAGAATGGCCATTTGAGATGGAACAACACTCTCTTGCTCACTGTTGCTCTTGTCCGGATCGCTGTTGTCGAGCGATTCCGTGTGTGCTCCGTCTGTTTCCATTGGCTGCGTTGGCCCGATCGTCTCTTCCTCGCTGTTGACGTTGGCCTCGTTGGCGGCAGCGCTCGACATTCCAGCGTCCCTCGGTTCGTTTGGTTCCCGTCCATAGCCATACATCGCCAGCAGTTCCTCCATTGGCATCTCGCTTTCCTAGATTAATTCCAAAACGATCGTTTAAGATAATTAATTGAGAAAGTCAGTCGACACCTGCTCCTCTTTCCACGTGTCGTCATGACAAAGGACATAATTTTGTCCCACAAAGTGTGCTTCAAACCAAATTGCTCACGGGTAAAAAATGGTGGTGACTGTCACCACCATTTTTTGGCCATGAGCTTAAATACTTTTGTAACACGACAGCGTTATTTTGGTTAGCATTATAAAGATTACAAAGAGATTAGTCTTGTAACTTACTATGGTTATGACATTTTATATAGCACCATACAGGAGCAACTATTACAGTGCTTTACAAAATTATCTGTGCAAGTGCTAAGAATGTGCCAAGAGTTCAACAACAGATAGATTACACAAGATTACATAAGATTACATAAGATTAGATTGCATATGGATTAGATTAGATATATATATATGCATATATATATATATAATAACATATAGATTAGCTTATATATAGATTAGATCACAGACATATTAGATTAACCTGCTGTAGCGCGACAAGTTCGTTCATAACGCTTTCTCCGTTGCTCATGGCTTCCTCTTCATCCAGCGTCTGCTCGTCATCATAATCATGGATGAGCATCTCAGCTGACGGATCGAAGTCTCTGTCCGTATCTGTCAATCAACAGCCAATCAATCAATCAATCAACAACCGATCAATCTGCAAATCGTAATCAGGGTTGGCTACTATTTCATGTCTGATAAACTATAAACACTGAAATGAAACAGACCCTATTCTGAAAGGGAAGCCTATACAGCAATTGAACTACAGGGGTCATATGTAAGCATGTATGTACGTACATACCGTACATACCAGGAGTATGCACCTAGACAATTAGCACAGCCTATTTAAAAATCTGAGCTCAATCTATGGATTCCCATTCAGAGACAATAGCAGACACTTTGTGTGTACATCACACATCAAATCTTGACGTGTCAGTTTTGAAATTTAATGATTTCTAGCAACACCGATAAACGAAAGTAAGTACGGATGGAAGCAAATATTTAAGTAAGCAAGGAAGTAGGTATTCAAGTAAGTATTTAAGTATGTATTTAAGTAAGTATGGAAGGAAGTATGTAGGAAGGTAGGTATTTCAGTAAGTAAGTAGGTATTTTCAGTAAGTATTTAAGTAGGTATTTTTAAGTAAGTAGGTATTTAAGTAAGTATTTAAGTAGATAGGTATTTCAGTAAGTACTTAAGTAAGTAAGTATTTAAGCAAGTATTTAAGTAAGTACTTAAGTAAGTATTTCAGTAAGTATTTAGGTAAGTAAGCAAGTAGTCATACAGCTGGACAGGTCCTCCTCCAGCACTCAGAACTAAATCACAAAATTCCCGCGCTGAGATAACTCACCAGGACTGGACTCGCTAGCAGCCTGCTGCAAAATAAAATACCAACATCGGCATTTACTGCAACATCGGAAACTCACAATTCGCATGCAACAAAATAAATAACAGTCGATGTTGGGCACCCACGGAAACGGTAGCCTTACATATCGCATAGTGGAATGAGGCAGAGGCTCTCACATGATCTTCCGAATTAATCTAATCTGATGACTTCAATGGCGCTGTGATCGAAATGCACGAAGCATCGATCAATGGAATCATAATCATGATCATTAGATAAGCCAGGTCATTAGATAAGCCAGGTTGCAATTTCAGAAGTCACAGAAAGCAGGTCGAGCTCTGGGGGGTTCGCAGGCAGAACCAGATGAGTTTTAAGTTTAGTTTGGAACGACATCAGAGAACGGACAGAACGCACAAAACTGGTTAGTGAATTCCAACCCTTGGGTCAGCCAATTCCAATCCTTGGGTCAGCCAATTCCAATCCTTGGGTCAGCCAATTCCAACCCCTGGGTCAGAAAATTCCAACCCTTAGGTCAGCTAATTCCAACTCTTGGTTCAGCCGCTGTTTTGATGCGAGGCACAGCAAGTGTCAGGGTACCTGTTGATAAAGTCCCTCCCTGTTTGCTGGCATGAGGGGCGAGTAACGAGCGGATACAATCATTACAGCTGTATGCAGTGCACCCAAAATAATAAACAAGGAAGGCTTCATTTAAATACTGCACATTAAGCGTAATTCATTTCTTTTTGTGAAAAACGCCTCCTAACCGAGGTACTGTGATTCAAATCTTACTCCGAAACGTGCAAATATACAATTTTGCAAACCGTTTCTCCACGCATCATTCACAATGTTGCACATGTTTCATGCCCCAGTTAACCAAATCTTCGCGCCGTGTACATACTCATCCTTCGGCCATTTGCGCAAACTGAGTAACTTAACTACGGTCCATTTTAATGCCGTTTACGAATAAATATCCTAAAATATACTCGGCGAAACCAGAGGTAATGAGCCGATCTATCTAAACGTCCTAAATCCGGGCGACCGAAACCCTTAATTTAATGAAATTAAGCAATTTTTTCATTTCTTCTAGCGATACTCCGCCAGCTTACCTCCGCCATGATGGCTTAGATCAAACCGAGGCTTCAATGCCTAAAACGAGGCTCCGAATCATTCACGTTCTTCGTTCTCCGGACTTTTAATAAACAGGAATTTGAAATATTTTAGTGGAGTTCTGGTCGAAACACTTCGATATTTTGACTTTAGAGATGACCCACATCTTGCTCATTATCTGCATACTATTTTAATACTAGCATTACTTGATATAACATAGCTTCATCATGAATATTATTGTGAAAAGCTTGTTTATTAGCTTCAAGACTTTCCATTTCACCGAGTAGACTTCCAAAATCGTAATTAGTGTATAACTGTATACCAAAGACAAAAGTTCAAAGTTCAAACGAAGCGGTAATTAGGCCTAAACTGTAGAGTTATTGAATGTAGCATTTCGATTGACCGGGCGATTGATTACATTAAATATGGCCTGATGCGCTTCCAAAATTGTATTGTATTTAAACATTTATAAAGCGCCTCTAGTCGGGTGAACCGTTCAGAGGCGCTCCCAGTGCGCAAGGCCGAGAGAAAAGAAATAAGTCTTGAGGAAAGTAAAAGAAGATGAGGGGTTACTTATTAAAATTAAAGAGCGAGTAGAAGGAGACAGTGTATTCCAGAGAGAGGGACCAATTGAGGCAAAAGATCGGGACTGAGCCATAGCTGTTCTAGTACGAGGAACTGAGAGATCAAATCTGTTTGAGGAGCGAAGTGGACGATGCGAAGAGACAGAAAGAGGCCGGTGAATTACATCAATTAAATATTTGGGGGCGAGACCCCGCTGTGTCTTTGACACCAGAATAAGGATTTTAAACTTAATACGTGCAGAGAGAGGAAGCCAGTGCAGTTTCTCAAACATGAAGGATGAAATGCGTGAGTAGCGTGGCAGGCGGGCAATTAATCTCGCAGCTGCATTTAGGACTGACTGCAGAGGCATGAGACGGAGCTTAGGAAGACCGATTAGAAGCGAATTGCAGTAGTCAATTCTGGAGCAAATGAAAGTATAAATATTCCAGTTGCGCGATAAAATCTTATTTTGACAGCAGCTATAGGCCTAGATTTCCTTGTTCACAACTAAGCAGACCAGCAGTGTGCACAAGTGTTATTATAAGACTTAATAGCTGACCCAAATTTGGGCCAAATCAACATGGATGTCTATTTGTACTCATATTTAAATTGGCACATTACGCACTGTTAATAAATTGTTCTTTGACGACATGGGTAATATAGTACGTCGCTGTCATCGCGTGTTATATATATAGGCCTGAAACAAATTATTTTTGTTTTAACATAAAGCTTTAAAATAAAGCTTATGCATTAGGCTTATTTAGCGTAAATGGCACTTCTGGTTTGTGTTTCAATCATGGGCGGCGATCCCGGGGGGGGGGTCGAGGGGACAAGAACCCCCCACCTTTAACAGTGGGGGGGGGCGACACGCCATACATCGGACCCCCAAATTTTGAAGAAACACCAAAAAAAGGTCATCAAATTTTTCGTACCGAGGTTATAAAATTTTTCGCGCGGCAGCGCAAAAATCTTTTTAGACCTCTTTTTTGACCAGATCAGTTCAAAACTCTTTGTTGACCAGATCAGTTCCCAAATGTCCCCCCCCACCTCTCAAACAACTTAAACAAGATCGCCGCCACTGGTTTCAATTAGCGCAGCGCTACTACAGACGTGAATCGGTTTGTAAAGAGACTTTTTAAGATCATCGGATGTTTCTAGCCATTACATTTTGCTCTACCTTTGTCTTTTGTTCGGCTTCTCGTAGGCCCGAGGGGCCGAGGCCTAGCCTCATGGGCGGCGATCCCGGGGGGGGTCGAGGGGGACAAGACCCCCCACCTTTAAGAGTGGGGGGGGGGACACGCCATGCATCGGACCCCCAAATTTTGAGGAAACCCCAAAAAAGGTCATCAAATTTGTTCGCGTCAACGCGAAAAAAATTTTTTGACATCTTTTTTCACCAGATCAGTTCAAAACTCTTTTTTCACCAGATCAGTTCCAAAATGTCCCCCCCCCACCTGTCAAACAAGATCGCCGCCACTGCCTAGCCGAATTGTCTTCTCACCTTCAAACAACTTTTCCTTTTTAAAAGTAGGCTAGGCCTATACAGTGGCGTCTACCAATGGTGGGGCTTGGAGAACGATCTCCATCAAAATTCAAAAGTGGGGGGTTGACACATTTTGGCCGAAAGTGGGGGGTTGCACTTTTTCATGTTATCTCTTTTATCCCGTGTGATAATATAGCCTACATCAAGCCATTACCGGTCAACGCCTTCTTGTTCCACATGCATGGGATTGAAATTCTCTTATGTTTCCATTACAGTAGCCATAGGTGCCAACATTGCGAGGCCCGTTAATGCCCAGCATCACCAGAAATAGGCCATGTGAGGCCCACATATGCATTGGGCACCACGTACACAAGAAATCCGTCAGCAAGGAGCTCCTTTTCAGAGATTATTTTTCTATTGGCATTACTTATCTATAAAATAATATAACGTCCTTGTTATATTTAATATCAATTAACTTTTGCCAGTGACTAGGTCTATATGTTCTGTAGCCTACAGCAGAACGCAGTTTTCATCCTTGCGTCGGCTGAAGAATTCGGCCTATCTTATAAGGTCAACCGTGTCCAAAACGATTTACACACTTGTCTATATACTATCACAAGGAAGAAACTGCTATAGCTTATCTCTTGAAACAAATCTGCAACGATTTAATCTCCTGCAACAGCCTGCGTAAAAGGAAATATAGCCTATGTAATGTTTTAAAAATACCAGAGAGTCTGACAGAGAAGCCAATTAGTTGTGAATCACTGTAACATATAGACATCATAACTATAAAACAAAAGAATGAAAAATTGATACTGGAGAGAACCATGATATTTTGTAGCTTT
Source organism: Allolobophora icterica (assembly GCA_963556255.1). Taxonomy (NCBI): domain Eukaryota; kingdom Metazoa; phylum Annelida; class Clitellata; order Crassiclitellata; family Lumbricidae; genus Allolobophora; species Allolobophora icterica. The sequence goes on along the minus strand of OY744606.1, from coordinate 1,325,303 downwards.
GTAATAATTTTTATTCCACTTGAATTTTGGAAAGAAGCCATTTCAGTAATAATTTAAATTAGTTTCAACTTTCAAGTTATATCTTTTTGAACTTGTTCTGTTTTTCTCAGTGCTCTCTAGGCCTATATACTATATACTACATGTATGATACTATCTTCAGTCTTAAATTCGGCTTATGAAATAATTCAAACAAAATGGTACGTCTGATATTTGTGTGTGCGATATTTGACTTTGTTGACCTAATTAGCTGATGGATATATTAAATTATATTTATCTTAGTCTCTCAGCGTTCTTACGGTAGGTTGCCAGATTTGAGATTCTACTGTCAAAGGCATAATTTCAATAAACATTTGCTGATTGTACTCTGTCGTAACCAAATCCAACAAAGCGAAAATATAGAAAATCCCAAAAAAGGTCTAAAAATTTTCGCGCTTACGCGCGGAAATCTTTGTTCTCTTTTGGCACCTAGTCTTTTGGTAAGCTCGACCCCTATGACACTAGCAAACATTCAGTTAAGTCAGCCATTAATTCACTAATCTTTATCTCTCTCAGAATGCACCATAATGTGTACCGATATTTCAGGGTAAAAAATTTGGGGGGGTTGATTCTCCAAGTACAATTAGGGGGGTTAGACGCCACTGGGCCTATAGCCTATATATTGGTAGGCTATGCATGCCGTGTTTAGGACTATAGTCTATAGGTAATTCTGTAGGCCTACAAACTTGTTTGGAGGCAGTTCGATCTGCACTGTTGCTCCCAAGTCAAATCACCCGTAGGCCTAGGTAAGCCTAATGAATGTTCGGATGGATGGACCTCTGGATGCGCCCATTCGTAATCGTAATCGTAATTTCCAAACTTCCAAAGCGCCACTTGAAGGCCAAGCGCAGCTGATACCAGCCTATTCACGAACGCTACGTCAAATCAGAGGTGTTTTCCAGAGAGTAGTTCAAACGAGTCCGGTGTCCAAGGGCCAGATCAAGAAAGGAGCAGCATACAAACTTGCAACGGTCGTTTTGTTCAAAGGATCTCACCTGATAAATTCATTGAATAATGAGCAGGGTCGAGGCCATACAATCGCTATAGAAAACGTGTAGGAGCCCAACATTTAGGCCTACATTTGTGAGGCGATTGTGCCAAGACACGTTATTTTTTAAAGTTTTTTTAGCATCTGTAGTTGAAGAACGATAGCAGAAATTATAGTAAATGTCATACAAATGCATATAATATTTTGAAATTTTAAATCCCGCTGGTGTATTTCGATTAGTATCGATTTAAAGAACTAAATTTAAGCATCCTTAACGGGCGTCTCCACTGTGAACGATAATACAGTTTTGCAGACATAAAAGCGCTACAAGATTTCCGGGTCTTCGGACGCACACGGTGTCTCTCCATACCAACACACCAAGGTCAACTTTCGCAGGTTGTTGGAGGATTTTGTTTTCAAAATTAGTTTAATTCAAAATGCCAGAGGAAGAAAATCGTTCTCCGTTTGAAAGAGGATTTGCGAAGTTCTTTTCAGTGCTTGACGGTCCAGTCACAGCATTCAGAGGTCAGTTAACCATGGAAAATGTACCGACCCTTATTTATATAGCGCTATGACAGGATTCGCCAATTGAATGTTGTTTTGTGCTGCACTACTATCTCATATGAGTTTGTTTTTCGTGCTAAAACGAAATTTTATTGCAATTTGACACAATAGCACCCTTTAGAGTATCAGTATGCCATTTATGTTATACTAAAGGTGTCGGAGAGGTGAAAAAGAGAGATGGTCGGTACTCTTTCAGAGTGGACCCCAGATTACTCCGGGGGCGCAGCCAGGGCTGTAGTCGAGGGTATACGCGGGTATACAGCGTGTACTCACCTCTGGAGACCATATACCCACCTCACAAAATATTTATATTTATTTATATTAAAATACTGTAGCGTATACTCACAAAATACTGTAGCGTATACTCACCTCTAATTTGTTTCGGAAAACTAACCGGTAGCGTGTACTCGCCTCTAATTTTACCACTACAGCCCTGGGCGCAGCGTACTAAATCCTTGAGGGTGCTTGGGGTTGCGCTCCCATCTGACCAGAGGATGTCGACCTAGTCCTTGTCTCAGGACTGCTCTCGGTCGTTGTATGCTCTAGGGGTGCTTTGTTCCCATGGCCTCCCTCTCTGCATGAAGTTGCTAGGGCCACAACTGTAGGCCACCTCATGTGTGCCTCGCCAGCATGGTTGGGATTTACGACTGCTGGTGATAGGTCCTGCATTGAGGCGTCGATAAATATGATGACTAGATGAGGTTTCCTTCCCAATGATGCCCCGAGTACGGAGTGCCTGACGGGTGTGGCTGGGGATGGCCTGCTACATGTGGTAAGCCTTTCCCCGTCCCATGTGCTCCAGCGCCTTTTCAGTGGGACGCAGTTACGATCACCCCCGCTCTCATGAGTTTACTCTGCCTGCTAATGATGAACAAAACTTCATTTCTAGAATCCTGTATAAAAACATATACCACTAACTTATCTGCACTCTGCACTCCCCTCAGTTGTACAAAGTTGCTTTCATGTCAGCTTTTTGATTTGAATAAACGTTTATTGATTGATTGCAATCAACTGAAAATAAAAATACTAGTAAGTGTAGCTAGAGGCAGTATCTCCTTGCTCTGTGAGAAGTTTGACCAAGAAAGATCGGCCAATGCATGTCTAGAATATTTTCATTATTTTCTCGCACGTAGGTGTTATAATTCTAAATGCCCATTTTCCTTCTGTCTTATGTAATGTTTCAGCAGAGTTTATAATTAATAAACATCATGGCCATGTAAGGGGCCGTCCATATATTACGTACGCAAAGAGGGGGGGGAGGGGGTCAGATTTTGGCGATTTTGCGTACGGGTGCGTACGGGGGGGAGGAGGGGGTGGCCGAAATGTGTACGTACGCAAAATAAATTTCGAATTATGACGTCCACATTAGCCTATTTATAACTCTGTATTGTCCTATAGTCGTCCAATGGCATTTTATTACATTATATAAAAGCCATTATATAAAAGCCACACGCAGCCAAGATCATGCTGAAGATAATCACAAAGAGAATCCAGGAAAGGGTAGAAGCGGACAAAGGTCTAGGAGAGGACCAATTTGGATTCAGAAAGGGTAGAGGAACAAGGGACGCCATCGGAGCCCTGAGGGTGCTAACGGAAAGAAGTTTAGAGTACGGCCAAGAGGTCTATATCTGTTTTGTGGATTATGAGAAGGCGTTTGACAGAGTAGATTGGAAAAAGCTGATGAATGCACTCAGACGAAGGGGCATAGATTGGAGGGACAGGAGGCTAATAGGAAATCTATATTTGAACCAAAAAGTAAAGATAAGAATAGAAGGGGAGTTCTCAGAGGAAGGAGAAATTGGTAGGGGAGTAAGGCAAGGATGCCCACTATCACCAATTCTCTTCAACATATACATAGAAGAACTGATACAAGAGGCAATGGAACAGACAGGAGAGGGTATAAAAGTGGGTGGAAGACTCATAAGAGCCTTAAGATTTGCTGACGACCAAGCAATGCTCGCAACTACACAAGAAGGACTGCAGAAATTGATGGATCAACTAAACAGGACCTCAATAAAATACAACATGAAGATAAATATCGGAAAGACAAAGATTATGAGGATAAGTGCAGGGGAGGAGGAGATCGAAATGAAAATAACAATAAATGGAGAGGAGGTGGAACAGGTCAAGAGCTTTTGCTACTTGGGAAGTGTGATAACAACAGATGCAAGATGCCATAGTGATATTAAACGAAGGATAGTATTGGGAAAAGACGCGTTCACGAAAAGAGGAGAGTTGATGAGAGGAGGACTGAGCAAAGACCTAAAGAAGAGACTTGTCAAGGCACTGGTATGGAGTGTGGTACTGTATGGGTCGGAGACGTGGACCATCAGGAAAGAGGATATCAAGAGATTGGAGGCCTTTGAGATGTGGATATGGAGAAAAATGGAAAAGGTGAGCTGGACGGAGCGAATGACAAATGAAGAGGTGTTGCAAAGAGTAGAAGAAAAAAGATCACTGATGACAACGTTAAGAGAAAGACAAAAGAACTGGATTGGACACATATTAAGAGGAGACTCCCTCTTGAGAGAAATCATAGAGGGGAGATTGGAGGGAAGGAGAAGGAGAGGAAGACCGCGACAGATGATGCTTGGATGGATGATGACCGAAGGATACAGCGGACTGAAGAGAAAAGCACAGCGAAGAGAAGAATGGCGTCATTGGAAGTGGAAACCTGCCGAAGGGCAGAGAACTTAAAGAAGAAGAAAAGCCATGTGAAGTTATTCTGTGCTGTGAACGAGACACCTATAATTTGTCTATATTGGCCCTCACTCATCCTTCAATCTGGCCTAAAGTGCAGAGAGACACTTTCTGCGGCTGGTCTTCTCGGGGGGGGGGGGTGTGCGTCAAGCGTACGTACGCAGGGGGGGGTGCGGAAAAAAGTACGCTTGCGTACAGGGGGGGGGGAGGCGGTCCAATTTTCCCGATTTTTTGCGTACGTAATATATGGACGGCCCCTAATGCAAATCCGGTATTTATAGTTTTGAGTTTAGTTTTTAAACGAGCAAAGAGAATAAATGTTCAGTTTTCATTACTACGCTTCGCCAGGTCTAAAAAATTCAGGACATTGCGATTTTTTGTTTCCTAATTGTTTCCTTTTTGAGAGCACTTAGGTAAAAATTTTACAACTGTGCATCAATTGCATCATTTTGGAACAGGTTTGTATACAATTGGAGATGTGAGCTTCTTGTCCTTTCTCTTTTTTCGCCTGCAGTTGAAGACCATTCTGTTTAATCATGATCTCTTGTCAGATCAGGGGCGCCTGCCTCTAAGCAGTTTTCTTGGAGATTTGTAAAAAACTGCACTTCATGAAATACTTTGTTGTTGCAGAAAAGTTTGTTGAGCCGACTCAGAGCAAGAACAAACAGTACTACTACCACCGCAGATACCGTCGCGTCCCGACGATCGACGAGTGTTTAGTCAACGACTCCGTCTGTATTTATGAGGCAAACGAACAGTACAGAAGAGACAGGTAGGCTAATTGTGCTCATATCAATGTGTCAATTGTATTTTGTGTTTTATTTGGGTTTTTAAGGCGTAAAAATAGCTCTGTTTGTGTCAAGAGGCTGTCGGAGTAAAATAGTGGATCTTGACAGCGATTTAAATGATGACAGTGAGGTTGAAACTGTTCTCTTCACTGTTACCAAGGCACTTTGAAAGAAACAATTTAAGAAATCTCGTGAGGCTAAAACATTTTGAAATTTCAAAATATTAGAGCACGTCTTGGAAGTTCTACAATTTAGTTGATACTGGGGCATGACTCGTAAATGTAGAGCAGGTGCAATTAGAAATATTTGTTATTTTATAACATATAATTGGGCAGATATTGTAAATATAGTGTTATTAAAAATATTTTCAATGTAGTTTATATATATTGGACATGAGGTACCCGTAAATATAAATAGCAAGTTTTGAATTTAGTAAATGTTTGGGCGCAACTGGTAAATGCACAATCTCATAATTCCAGAACAAGAAAGTATATCTATTGATGTGATACTTTTCAGTTGTTGTGAATATGATTTAGACACGTGGATGACGAGATACTGGCAATACTGCGTCAGCGCAGATTGGAATGTGAACACTATCACGGCCACGACGCTGGCAAGTACTGCAAGAAAGTAACGGACGACTATCTGCAGTCGGAGGCAAATTGGTTTGCCAAGTGTAAGTTGACAATAGAAATTTCTTCATTCTTCTCCATAGATAAGCTCTCGTGTGTGATCCATATGGCATCGGGCTAGTCTTGCAATATGAGACAACATCATACTTCTTCAGATTGATGGAATTTTCCAGATTGATGGAATTTTCTAGATTGCTATTGTTTCGACATTGATATTTTCTCTCTCTGTTGATATAATGGTTTCCAGGTGGTAATTTTCCCCAATTTTTCGAGTTATATATTTTTTCCATATCGATATATTGTTTCTGGACTGATTTACTTTTTCCAGACTGATATATTTCTTCTAGTTTGATGTACTTTTTCCGACTTGTAGTTTGTTGGGCAAATTGTATCCTGCGGACTTTAAAGTTGTGCATTACAATCTTGGCAAATTTTGTGTGCTGCAACCTTAGCAATTTTGTGTACCGTGACCTGGGTTAAGATGTCTATACAATTTGGTACCAGGATAAGCTGGAATAGTGTGGGTGAATTCCATATCTACCCCAAGTATGCACTGGATAGCGACTCATACCCACTCTGCAAGGTATCTAACCTGTGTGGTGCATATGCAGCGCGTGTTTGAAGTGCACTTGGTGTTGAGTTACATGTTCTGAGCACTGCAAGGATACCGGTACTTTGTTTCAGACGGAGACCTTGGAGGCAAGGTAGACGTGAGGAATGCATACATGAAGCAGAAGCATCGGATGCTCTGGGAGAGACGTCACGGTCCGGTCGGCACAGGCATGAAGGCCAGAAAGCTCAGCGATGCAGATTAGACGAAATGGAATCCGCTTGCTCGTTCGTCAAGACGTCACAACCTGTTGCAGACGATTAAAAAAATAGATCTGCCCGATTGATAGTAGGGCAACTGTTTATGGTAGTTGTAGGTCCAGGACCATAGTGTTTGTTGGATGAAGAGATAATAATTATGAATAGAATCGATTTTGTTCTTTTCTGCTTTAAGTTCTTGCATTTTAGAAAGAATTGTGAAAATTGCAGTGTAAATGTGTGGGTGAAGAATATTGTGGTACACTTCAGTTCGCTGTATGATTTAAGACTTAAGATTTGAATTCACACGGGGCAGAAGAAGACAAGCAAGTGACTGTGACCCTTGTTGTCTAATGTGCACAGAATATGAAGCGGGCAATTACACGGGTATCTGCTGCCCATGTAAATTTAATATCGAAATGAAAACTTGGGGCGCATGGCATAACACGTCAGCAGCATGGGTGTATGAAAACCAAGCTTTCTTGTGAGAGACTGGTAGCAAGAAACTCGTGCCCAAAGACCACAGGCTGCAGAGAGATTCAAGGAAACTAGTGGTTGAAGTAGACAGAAGTACTTATGTCAAAGGTTTTAAAGGTTAGACAGGCCAGTTTAAATCTTATTCTGGCTTGTATAGGAAGCCAGTGCAGCTAACAGAGTAGGGAACAGTTTGTTTGACGAGGTGTTTGCAGCTCCATACAAACCATGTGTTATTTTTTGCAACATCAAAATTTCTAAAATAACGGACTCCATACTCTTTCTTATCCTTATCATTCTTACCTATCACATGATTACCATTACTAAACGCCCCACAACAGCAGGTAAAGAACTTGTTTGTTGATTGAGTGTTGCCATCAGTATTGATCCTTACAGGCCTTATCTTTGTGATGGATTACTTTGGCTGGAACACATGCACGAGGACAGCATCTCAACAACCAGTTGTGTCCACACACGTTTATTCGTTGACAAGCCATGTAACCCACAGCTTGACAATTTTTTAAAAATGTTTGTAGATGTGGTAGATACTGGTAGTTTCAGTTCAAAGATACCATGTCATAATGAAGATGATCAGCATCGCCCTCCTCCTTTACTCATTCTTAGGACTGGCACCACACAAAAACGGCAGTGGTCAAGTTTATAGATTTGATAAACACCACTGTAAGTTCATCACCACCAGTTGAATCAGGATTCAACCGAATTGTAATCTACCATATGTTATTAGAGAATAAGGCGAGAAATAGGTGTTCACTCGCCACTACTTGACAGCTAAAGTAAGGTTGAAGTCAATGACCCTGGTAGACACAAGATGGAAAATAATGCACCCTGAAGGTGATTAGATATAAAACATCGAAATTGTACTGAGCTTAATTTTCACAAAGATGTCAAATCCAGAACTGAAATGACGTCTTCAACTTCAACCTGTATATGTAGTTTTACGCACATAAAATCTTACATCAGACAGCTAGATTGTTAAAATTTAACTTGCAAAGAGTATTCATCCAGAGACTTAGGTACTAAATTTCTTTTACTGTATGTATTACACAATTTCCAAGTTATTATTTCCAAGTTATTCTGACTTATGTCAGATTATCCCAGACACTGTCACAAATTTTTAGGTAACAAGTTTCTAAAATAACTTCACTGGCCTGCCAAATTTTCAGGTCCAGTTATGCCCCTAAAATTGTGGCAAAGGTGCCCAAATTCTCAAACGTCTTGTTCCTGTGTCAAGGTAGCCTCGTCAAAAACTGCTTTCCGTTAGTTGTGCACTACTGTAAAATGATGTAGGCACATTTTGCAATTTCTGCCTTGTCCCATCATGGAACAACCTTCGCTTAAATATTTGATCTTAGCAGCTGAAGAAACATTTTAAACTTCGTTTAGTTACACTTTTCCAGATCCGTCACACCACAAACTCCATGAGATGTACATACATACATACCTTGACATTAACCCCAAAAGATACACATACATACCTAATACCTACACACTGACCCAGATAAATACAGACCTACATATCGACCCAGATATACATACCTACATACTGTGGCTCCCCCATGACCTAAATTTGATCCCTACCACACTCTGCCAAATACTGGTCATTTCACCCTGTTTCTGACTATCCTCAAAACTGCGTTGTTCGACCATGGTTATCTGGGAGTGCTCCTGAGTAGGCAATCTTGAAGTTGTGCTATATAAAACTGCTTTAATAGTAATATACGTTCATACCTACGTCTTCCAACCAGAAATCTCCAGTCAAGAGGAAACTATTTTTATGAAATGTTAGCATTTAGCCTTTTTTTCTACTTTCTCTACAGTACTGAAAATCTCCTACTGTCCAGTTCTTTATGCTTTTGAAGATTTTCAATAATCAAAGCATAGCATAAACTGAAGCTTAATGAAAATGACAGCAGAAACAAAGCTCAAGAAACCAATAAAACCTGCATCTTTTTTGGTTGACATCCTCCCTACTTAAAACTGTCTGCAACTTCAACCGCATGACCGTCCTTCGGAGGCATATCTATTGCAGGGGAGCTAAAGAAAGAGATAGTTACGCTCTCATTTAAAATCCTGGTGGTCAGTCTAATTACTGTCTGCCAATCACTTCAAGAAGACAATTCCGTTTCTTCTCACTGAATATACCATGATGTGGAAATATAGATTGTTGACTGAGTGTTACGCTACAATTGTGACCAGTACGGCATTAGGTTACTTTGGCCTTTTGCTTAACACTTCAATGACGCGAGTGTACTAAAAGTGACCGGGGCACCAACATAGCTTTTCGTTACAGTTTTAAAGACCTAGCGTGTAGTCCAGAGAGAATCACTTTGAACAGACAACTCTTTTAGGTCACACTTAATATAACATGATGTAAAAAGACAAGATTGTAGACCGCAACATTTAAACTACTTGAATCGCGACCGTATTGTTCTTGTGCAACGAAATTGGACACCAACTGTAGACCTTTAACATGACAACCCTCAAAACAGTCAGTGAACCGGTTCGGTTCCAAAAATAGTCAGGGCTGGCCTGTCGGCATAAAACATCTGGCTTTCGACAATTTTCCTGGAAAAGTCTGGTCCACATCGAGTCTTGCCGCAACCGAAGTCGCAGAGTCACAAGCATACGATTCCTACGTCGGTCCATTTCAGAAGTGAACACGCCCGCTTTGTGTAAGAGTTTACATCGTCTTTACTTGGTTCTTGCTCTTGGCGTGCGTCCCCCTCTCCGCGACGGAGTCTTGACCGGAATGGGTTCTTCCTCCTCTTCGACATCGTCCCCCTCTTCCACTTCTTCCCACTGCCCTTCCGCGCGGGCACGCTTGTTCGCACCGTCAGCGTCCTTGCGCTTGCGTTTCCCAGGTGTCGCAACGTCTTCGTCGGAAACGAGACTCGTGTCTGCATCCACGTTCTTGGCTTTCGGCTGACGGCCGCGGCGCTTTCGCACAACGGCCGTTTCGACCGGATCCTCGAAGAGACCGGCCTCATGTGTAACCTCTTCTTCGTTGTTTGCTGCCGGACGCGACGCTGGCGTGTTGAACTGTGTCGCCTGAGGCTGTGTGCTAAGCGGTTCAATGGGGGTCAGAACCGGAGGACCTCGTTCCGGGCTGCGTGGCTTGCCGCGCGGTATGATCGTCTTGCCCTCGCGACCTTTCGGCTGCTTCCACTTGCTCTTTTGGTCGCCCTGGTGGTTCTCGCTCAGGTGTTCGTAGAGAGCCGGCGAATCAATGAAGATCAGACTGCAGAAGGGGCAGCTGAAAGTGCCACCAGACGACAAGTGGAGCTGTTGGCGGGGCGCAGTTGCAGGCCTCGCTGGGGTGCGAACCATACCCGGCGATGCAAACCTGACCGGGGGGCCAGGATGGACACGCGGAGCAGGTGGTCGTGTCATCCCTGGCGACTGCATAGTCATCGGCATACGCACCCTGACGCCGCCAGACACAGGTTGCCTGACGGCCATGCCAGGAGTGCCTCCGCGAATCATAGGACCAGTTCTCGGAAGGAAGATTTCCGGCTGTGGCGTGGGGTACCCCTGCAGGTCGTTCTCCTTCTCTTCGGCCGTGGCCACCTCGGCGCTTAACTCGATCTCGATCTCGTTGCCCGACTGCGTCACCTTAGACGGACTCACGGCCGAACTTTTGAGCTTCTTGACGAGGAAGCTTGCGTCTCCGATGATGATCGTAACCGGATCGGTTTGCGACACTCCGTCTCTCATCTCAGCAGCCGAATTCCTCACACCCGTCGCTGATCGATCGATGATTTGCGTGAACTGCTCTCCCTGGGTCGAAGGAACGTCATCATTTGCCGTTATTTCCTGGCTGTCTGTTGTTGCCGACTGCTGGCTGGACGGTAACGTCGAATCCTGCCCCGTTGTGTTCATCTCGTCGGAAGTCTGAGTTTCCTGCTCGCCCTGGAGTGACTGGCTCTGGTCAGTTTGAATGAAACTGTCGTTCATTTCTGTTGTCATCTGGGTTGACTGGTCGCCCTGCAGTGACTGGCTAATGTCTGTCTGGACAAGACAATCGGTCACTTCTGTTGTTATCTGAGTTGACTGGTCGCCCTGCAGTGACTGGCTAATGTCTGTCTGGACAAGACAATCGGTCACTTCTGTTGTTATCTGAGTTGACTGGTCACCCTGGAGTGACTGGCTAATGTCCGTCTGGGCAAGACCATCAGTCACTTCCGATGTCGCCTGGGTTTCCTGCTCAGCCTGAAATAAAAACAATCAGAACTTGACAGAAATGACGTTTACTATGAACAACATAAATTACTGATCAAAGTTAGAAATCTGTAGCAGCAACTCCACTTATTACCATTACTCTGAAATAAATTACCTGAAAAACCTAAATGTGTGACTCAAACTTGAACAAAACGTTAAGAAGCAATCGTTATCGAGTCGAATGTCAGAGGAAAATTAATGGCAGAGGCAAATTAAGAGGAAAATATAATTAGGAAAGACTTCAATCTGTCAAGCTTCGTGGGAGGGAGTGTGGAAAATGTGAAAGTTTAGAGAGCAATAATGATGAGGAGGAATGCCAGCCAGCTCTTAAGAAACCGGCACAGCAGTTTTACCAAATCTCATGAACACCGATCAGTTCCACAATGCATTTAGGTTCACACACTGATATCTGTCCAACATCTTTTCACACTACGGTGTACCCGTAGTGTGAAAAGATTCAACTCTGTACAGTCGAGAATTGTGCGCATTAAAAATTTTCATAATAAATAAATAAATTAACCTAGATCACTGGACCATCTCAGCCATCCAACCTTCCTACTGGAGAAATCTTCCACTGGATGTAGCCGCTGTCTGGATTACCTCAAGTCATACCTGTCCACATCAGTCAGTTATATAGATTCTAAACTGCCTATTTATTTAAAGGCAGATATATGAATGCCTTGAGAAACAAGAAATACATAAAATCTGCAGTCATAGATAAGCAGGTTTATACATACAAATGACTAAGCTGCAGAAATGAAGCTGAACTTTCCATACCGAGAATGAATCAACAAGCTCCTTGCGTGATAGACATTATAAAGACAATCCTCTTCAACCCCTGTAGCTTCTACCAAACAACCAGCCCCACCCAGGAACACTAGCACAACCTTTTATTACCTGAGACCCCTTCCATTATAACCCCATCCCCTCTCAAGAGCTACAGGGAAGAGACAATGGCCTGGTTCTAAACCTCATCAGGTCTATAGGAGTTCAAATTACACACTTTCTGGCCTCTCAGATCAGTATTCTATTGTCTCCTATCCAGCTACTGTTCATAAATATTCCACAGTACCACCAAAGAAATTAAGCATTCTGCATACAAGCAGCCAACCACTGAATTCATTATTACTGTCATATTGCATATATTACAAGTGCAAGTTAGGTAAATCTGGATCTGTGGCACCTGTCAGTCACTCAAGAAGGATGTCAATAAATGCTCTGATAGGACAACCAGATTTGCATTCCAGGAAAGCCTCTTAGAGGGCATTGTTTAAATAAGCACATGGATAAATCATACATCAGTGCATTTATAATACATATACATGAATACAATATACATGTATACACACACAGGTCATACACATACATACATAAAACAAATACCTGTACCAGTAAACTACAGCCAATAGGAATGACACATAATTATAGTATACAGATACATTATACACAATATTTATATATACATATTTACTTGATATGTATACACATACACAAACAAATACAAGAACAATTTAACATACACAAAGACATAAATATAAACATACACAAGCACATACAAACATACACAAATACATACATATAAACATACACATACACATAAACATACATAAACAATATGAACATACACAAACATATGAACATAAACAAACATACATATGAACCCAATCACCATCAAAAAAGGAATGCAAGCACTCTGCATCTCAAATAAGCCAATAAAACGAAACCAACCTGTAGAGCCATGCTCATGGTCGTCTGACTCGACGCCTCACCCTGGCTCAACTCTGTCTGACACGCAAGCTCCGATAGTTCCACGACGCACTGGCTCTCCGAGTCCACCTGGAGCGCCATGCTCATGTCGGTCTGGCTCGAGATCTCTCCGAGCTCCACTTCCGTCTGTGTCGGTGCACTCGTCACTTCCGCGCTCGCCTGGGCCTCTCCGTCTTTCCGCAGCGCCATGCTCAGATCCGTCTGGCTGTGAGCTTCGAGCTGGACGAGTTCCGTCTGCATTGGTTTGTCGTTCATCTCGACCGATGCCTGCGTCTGCGCTTCTTCAAGAAGAGCCATGCTCGAATCCGTCTGTACTTCGATCGTCCCGATCTGCAGTGGATCGGTCTGCATAGAGCCGTCTTCGATCGCTGGCGGAACTGTCTGGACGCGCTTCGAAACCGTGTGCCGTTCCGTCTGGACAACAGAGTCTGCCGTCTTCACCTCTGTCTGGGTGTATGAAGTCACCGACTCAGCAACTGCCATTGCGACTCCATCGACCTGGGTCGACATGTTGAAGTCGGTCAACGAGACTGCGTCGAGGAAAGACTGTCGAAGTCGTGTCTCATCTGTCTGGGCGATGGCGTCTGCCAAGAGCTTGGTGTCAGTCTGTGTCGGACTGTCAATGGCGGCCGGTGCGTCAGTCTGACTAAAGATGTCTGACAGTGTCACTGACACCTCAGTTTGTTGATCGTGGCATTCAGGTTTGTAGACTGAAAAGTAAACAAACACATTTGTACTGCACAATATTCATATTTTGTACCATTTTATAAACTACAGGCTCTGGGAACAACAGGAATTTGGGCATACTGTAATAATTTATAATAATATGACATAATAGCAATCATTTATGAAATCTATTCAAATTAGCCAAGTTACAAGACTAGGAAGGCTGCCTCTTACACTTGATTCAACTTAAGGCAAGTTACAATTTACAATAACTTTTAGGTCTGTCTTTTACATTTAGATAGTAGGCTAACAAATCAATACATAATCACTGCTAGCACTGAAATTTCAGCTATGACAGTAAAACTTAGACTTCACAGAATGCATCACTGTGATGAACTAAACTGCACTCACTGCTAACAGGTTGTGTACACAGGGTGCATGTAATAATCCCACTCCTACTGGGCCCAGACAAGACTGGTTCTGTTTCGCCCATCTAATAGGGTGTCATAAAACAGTTTACAACCCAATCCCAAGCAAAGCCAAGGGAACAATAAACCCATTTACCGTCTGGCCCTCTGACCCCTACACAACTGGGGGTTCTGCAGAGCTCAACTAGACACAGAGCCTTTGAAGTTCTTACCCTTTATGGCAATTCTCCTTACCTGCCAATATATAATATTATATAGATATGTATATATATATGTGTGTATATATATATATACAGATTATATACTCATAGTAAGCAGATATAGTCATTAGTTTAAGGTATATGTACTTGAAGCCCATTTGAACTACAAAGCCTAAACAGCCAGACTGATAGAAAGCATTCCTCCAGTCAGTCCTAGACACAACATCAATTCCCATACATGGACCGAGATCTCCTTGCATGTTGTGCACCACGGTAAGTACATATTTATTTTGAGGCTGGTTATCCAAATCATGCAATATCCTAGTGGTTAGCATTCTGGACCGTCAACCGAGATGTCAGGGGTTAAAATCCGCACCACAGCACAAATTTGTTTCATGATTTCTGCTCCACCTGCATTCCCAGCCAACTCAACTGCACAGAGTACAGTGTTGGAGGGAAGATCAGATGGAGAGAGAGGACAGGCCACTCGCTCTCATCTGCCAAGGCTGAGAAAATGAAGTAGCTAACACTTCATACCCAAGGCTGCCTCATACGCTAGCTTAAGAAACCCTTCTTCTTCTTCTAACTGAAACATGCCAGAAGACTAAGGACACCATTTGGATTTTGAACAGGCTGTTCCAACAAACTGTGCTTTCCGAATATGGTCTTACTTGAGGTGTCCGACAATTGAGGTCATATGCATTATGGCAAAGGCACTATAGAAGTCATCAGATTAGACGATTAGATTAGAGTTTCCGATGTAAGATTACTACGTCAGTCCATTTAAGAATTCCTGCTATGTAGGTGCACAAGCTAGACGATACCACACTGATTAAACAGGTTGAGTTCAGAATGATCGATGGAACAGGGAATAGAGGCAGACCACAGAGAATGCTTTGATGATGTCAGAGATTATTGTATTGTATTCGGACATTTATAAAGCGCTTCTAGCGGAAGAGCCATTCAGAAATGCTCCCAGTGTGAGAGACCCAAGAGAAAAAGCAAGTTTTAAGAAAGGTAAAGAGGACGAGACGTTACCTGACAGAATAGAAGAATGATCAGCGTACACTGGAGAGGATCAAGACGAGTTGAGAAAGACAACGAAACAATGTGAAAGAACAACAGGAAACATTAATAAATCCAAGTGGAGTGCTAAATCAAATCAGTTCAATAGTGGCCAGTCCTCTTCCTCGCCGTCTCATCTTCCCACCGACAGTGTACAGTCAGTGAACTCATTTTAGCCGAGTTGGTTAGGGATGCAGGCAGAGCAGAAATCCTGAACCAAATTCTGCCCTGGCGGGGATTTGAAAACCCGGCCTCTTGGCTGACAGTCCAGCATGCTAACCACTACACCAGGCATCAGCTGACAGTCGCTTCAGATGCAACAATAGTTAAAAACAAAGATCTGCTGGAGAATTCCAGTTAGAATTCTCAAAAAATCCTAAGCGCCAATGCGATACAAGTCAGGCTGGTAGACATAGGCGTAGACTCTGGGGAGCAGCCGGGGCACGTGCCCTCCCCCCAATAATTGAGACGGACTGTACACTTAATGCACAAAGTGTAGAAAAAATAACCAAATGCCCCCAATATTTTGGAAAGTTTACACCAGTGCCGGTAGAAGCAGACCATGTTAAATTTAGGTAGAATTTATTTATTGTAATGTAAGAAATAAAACATTTTTATATAGAGCCTTTTCTACACCTCCTAATACGACTACACAAGTGTGACTTTAGTTAACCAGAAATTGAGATGAATCGATTGAAACAGTATGTGTATTTAACGCAATGTGCATATGGTTGATAAATCCGAATCAAACGAGTAATTGTTTGATTACTCAGTCACATGCTATTGAAAAGCTATTCCACCTATTTAAATAAAGATCAAGAATAACAAAAATAAAACCAAAATTAAACATCCTTAACTCATAGTGTCAGAATTTATTGTACATGTGATAATTCCCATGAAATCCACCCCGTCAGACTACATGACGAAATCCATTTCCCCCCAAAAAACTGGATAAAAGAACACTTCTTTAATTTTATTATTACTAATTACTATCAGTAACAGTAGTAGCAGCAGCAGTCGGGGGGGAGTAGTAGACGATAAATTGGAGTACAACTTCAGTAGACTAATTAAACATACCCCACTAAGTTCAAACGTCAAGCACTGGTTACGCATCAGTGCGCAGAGGACTTGCGAATTTCGAATGGATCATAAAATTAATTACCCGGCAACGGGGCGGGGAGAACCAAATGAACCTTACCTCTAATAAACAGTTTGATGACGGTCTCGTTTATTTTCTCCAACTCCACGTCCAACAATGCATCGCTCGGCCGTTCAGAGACCCGGTCGCCCGCCATGTCGACAGGGCCTAGAGCACGAGCTCCAGAAAGGTTGTGTTTGAAACTCTTTCCAGGTGTAAAAAGGTCGCGAACCACTTCTTCCGATAAAGCAATATCTAAGCTGGTTAAAATTGGCAACGAAGCCATTTTAAACCAATCTAACGATTTATTCACAAGACAAAACTTAGTGAAACGCCAAAAGGGAAAATAACAAGGGTTAAGGTTGCGACCGGTTATTACTTAATGACATCCGAATAAGCGAAAATTCAGACTTGCTTAATGTAACAAAATATTAGTTAAATATTTTACTGAATCTCTTCTGATGACTTTATAAGGAAATTTAATTCGTAATAAAACATACATTTGATATTAAAACAAAGAACAATTTTATTTAGTTGAAAATAATTGATCCCTGTTAGACGCGTAGTTCTGGGGCATTGGATAAATTTTATAGATTTCTTTAGCGCTATTACTTGAAGCGTAGTTCTAACCAATGTAGCTAACCGGACCAAGCATGTGCGCTTGTCAGAGCGATGGCAGGCAGGAAAGGTCGGTTAAGAAGATGGTTATAGCAAGATGAAGACAATTATGAATGCAAGCGCACCTTACTGTACGCTTTCGGGGAGCAGATACGGGAGCGAGGCACTGAGCCAAATTAGGTCGCCAACAATAATTTACACCTATGGCTACCTGCCGAGTTTGGCTTAAAGGACTACACTTGTTTTCCCTAGAAGTAAAATAAACGATTTAAACTGCTTCAAATTGGCTACCTATCTTAAAAGCCTACACCAATTCCGCTTTGCTGTTATCGATGTCGCAATCAAATTTATAAGTGATTCACAAAAACTATATGCAAAGGTGAAGAACTCCGTTTTATAAATAAATAAACCACTAAAAAGACGACAGACGTATTGAGAAACGAGACAGAGAAATTAGTGTTTTATTTAATGCAGAATCACAGTAAGTATTTTCGGTGTGATTAGTAACTGAATCACTGCACCCTCAAGAAAACGCCCGATTATACCACAGACATAAAACGGTGGAGAGTAGCGTTTGCACCTCATCCGAATGACTTTTTGACATCCAGACCATGTGTCTTGTGGGTTTTAAGTGTGTGTGTGTTAGCAAGCATTCTGCCTTTACCTTCATGCTTCAAATGAGTTTCTGTACATGCATTTTAAAAGCATTCTGCTTTTACCTTCATGCTTGCAATGGGTTTCTGTATTATGCATTTTAAAAGCATTCTGCTCTTTACCTTCATGCTTCCAAGGGGTTTCTGTACATGCATTTTAAAAAGCATTCTACCTTCATGCTTCCAATGGGTTTCTGTACATGCATTTTTTTTAAAAAAAGCATTCTGCCTTTACCTTCATGCTTCCAAGGGGTGACTTCAGACATGTGAAAACAAGTTTCTATAGAGCTGTGTAATCACATAATTTGTCTTAATTTGCTAGAGCAGCCAAACGATAGATACCCTTCACGCAAACTCCAAAAGTAAAATCATTTCAATCTAATATTTAATTAAGTAAGCATGTTGTAATTGGTTCAAAAGCAGAACGCTCTAAAGGGGATGTTCAGATTAAGTGGGAAAGTCATACAGCGAAGATAACTTTATTTACACAACTTAAATATTAACATAACGAGTAGCAAGCAAAACTATTTTCATCTCGTGGTTTCGAGAGAAGGCAGCCATTTTGTCAGTTAAGATGTTGCTTTCTGTTTCTTTGTCTGTCTGTCTCTCTCGCTTTGTCTCTCTCTTGTCATGCAGTGATTCAAGACATCCGTTGCTGAAGGGATTCGATCTACAAAATCGAGGAAAATCAGAAATTAGTGAAAGCAGATCAGTGAATAAAGGGAACAAATGAACTCATTAAGAAATGAATCTCTTAATCAAATTGTAATTAGTAACTTCTATAGTGTCGGTGTCTAATGCACAAGGCATCAACCAATCGCACACCAAAACCAAGCCATAATCAGGTCAATATCCAGAAGATCAGTCCGTAAGACAGAGAGGCAGCCTATGACGGATAAGCAATTTGAAAGAGGTTCAAGTTGAGAATTAAATGAAACAAGTGACTATCAATCAATAACTCAGTCAATCAATAACTCGGTCAATCAATAATCCAGTCAATCAAAAACTAGGCCAATCAATCAATAATACAGTCAATCAATAATACAGTCAATCAATAATTCGGTCAATCAATAACGTCAATCAACAAAGCCAACTCGATAAATCAAGATGAGAGAACTTGACTGGGGAATCGTGAATCCGCCTTCTCACATTCCTCGAAGCCACTGGCGGCGATCTTGTTTGACAGGTGAGGGGGACACTTTTGAACAGATCTGGTCAAAAAACAGGTTTGAACTGATCTGCTCAAAAAGAGGCAAAAAAATTTTCGCGAAATTTGGTGACCTTTTATGGTGTTTCTTCAAAATTTGGGGGGAACAGATGTATGGTGTGTCCCCCTCACTGTTAAAGGTGGGGATGTCTTGTCCCCTCGACCCCCCGGGATCGCCGCCCTTGCTCGAAGCGGTTGCCAAAAGACTGCAGCAAAAATGAAGCAACAGTTGCAAGATATGACAGCAACAATCAGACAACAGACAGATGAACTACCATTCTCTGGGGGCCTTGTGGATCTCAATCTCCATTGAACTGTTGTGATCTTGGCAGGCAGTTTTGCTCAAACGCAACCATTGACGTCGTCCTGCTCATTGCCGCTATAAAAGTTTCTCGTTTATTTACAAATTTCGACGAAACTCTCCAGTTTGAACAACACCGCGAGATTCCAACCCCAAACCGGGCAGCGAATGCCCGTCTTTGTACCTGCTGTGTTGCTAAGACTTACTTCCTTGTCGACAAGTTTTCTTTTCGTGAGGATGATCTGCAGTTTGTCCCGGTTGTTCTGCTGTGCAAGGGTCTTGGCTTCGACCGAATAGGCGTGCTGGAGTCGCTTCATCGCATCAACATACGCTGCAAAAATCACACAGTGGGACATGGTTACCAATTGGTTAGAGCGCTCACCTTGTAGCGTGGAAAGCATGGGTTTGAGCCTCCTCACCTGCGACAGTTACTGTGTAGGGACCTTGAGCAAGTCCTTCACTAGCAATTGCTCAGCACCATCAACTGATGCTTAGGGGCCATCCATATATTACGTACGCAAAAATCCGGGAAAATTGGACCCCCTGTTCGCAAGCGTACTTTCTTCCACACACCCCCTGCATACGTACGCTTGACGCACCCCCCTGAAGACCAGCTGCAGAAAGTGTCTCGACAGCTCCAGGCTGTCTGCACTTTAGGCCAGATTGAAGGATGAGTGAGGGCCAATATAGACAATTATTATAGGTGTCTCGTTCACAGCACAGAATAACTGCACATGGCTTTTATATAATGTAATAAAATGCCATCGGACGACTATAGGACAATACAGAGTTATAAATAGGCTAATGTGGACATCATAATTAGAAATTTATTTTGCGTACGTACACTTTTGTCCCCCCTCCCCCCGTTCGCACCCGTACGCAAAATCGCCTAAATCCGACCCCTCATTGCGTACGTAATATGTGGACGGCCCCTTAGTCATTAGTAATAATAAATAATGATATTATTATAATTATGACGATTTATAAATTGCAAGTTAATATAACCAAATATACAGCATAAGTTGTTTAGCTCTATCGTGGTTTCAGTGTCGTCAACATATTAACAATTGTCAAAAAGAATGGTAAACAAATGTACTTTGCTATCCGCCAGTGACCTTACAGTGACCGGTAAAGCATACTAAGGAGGACTGAGAGGAGGGGACAGGAGGAGAGGGAGGGTGAGGAGAGGACAGAGGGGATAGGTCACCATCACTTCAGGGGCAAAGTTATGCCCTTGCATGCAGTCATTCCCCAACATCTAATGCATGTAAGATGCAACTTACTTCCTTACTTACTTAGATCGCATTAGAAACGAACCTTGCAGAGCTGATCCTCCCTTCTTCAGTCGCTCGCTCAACTCTTCCGCCTGTTTTTCGAGCTGTTGACCTTTCTGTCGCAGTGAGTCGAGTTCAGCTGGCTTCAGCTTCGTCTGGTACTTGGCAATCTGCTGGTCAAGCTGTTGCTTCTCGAATCGCAGGACTGAGATACATGCTGTGGAAGTTGATGAAGAGGAGGAGCCTGTTGACGCAGCCTGCGCTGTGCTGTCAATCACATACATTGAGCCAATATAAAAATTAGGTCAAGGAAGAGGAGTAGCCAGATGAAGCAGTCTGAGCTGTGCTGTCAGTCATACAGTGTTTAATCTAGTCCCCCTCTTCTGGGAGGGGAAACTAGGTTTCTGGGGGGACCTACGAATTTACACGACTTTTTGGGAAATTTCTTCCATCTTGAAAAAGTTTCACACTCTTTTTATATTTCAACTCCCAAAAAAGTTGATGACCTTTTTTTTAGTCATTGACCACTTTTTCTAGGAATTACTCTCTCAAAAAGCTTGATGACCTTTTTTTAGGAATTCATCTCTCTCCGGGGGGCCAAACTTCTATCCTGCGGGGGGAATTTACCTTCCCAAAAGGTTCCCAAAGGTGTCTACATTATAATATTGCTGGCCTCTGGGGGGAAACATGAATCCTGGGGGACATTTACCCCCCCCAAAGACGTCTAGATTAAACACTGTCAGTCATAGACATGTAGCCAACAGAAAAAAACAAGGTCAAGGAAGAGGAGGAGCCTTCTGGAACAGGCCTAACTGCACTGTCAATCAGGAGCACATAAAAAACTACCATACGGAACCTAAAATAACTGTTGGTAAGTAGGTAAGTGACTCACTGGGTTGTCCTGGGTTTCGCTTCAACCGGCTTCTACATAAAAAAACAAGACAGTATGGTAAAAAAAAAGGCAAGCTTTCTAGGCATGTATGTCCACCTAACAATGTGTGTGTGTGTGTAGCTACTGTTTAATGATGCTGTGTCATAACAAATCTGCTTAGTATCACCCTCCTCGTTTCTCCAGGCTTGGAACTGGCACTACCAGCATCCAGGCAGTGCCTGAGTTCATATCTATGTGCCCATTAGGCACCTCTCAAAATGACTTCTCGCTAGTCTAACTTATGTTTGTAGTTTTAAAAGAACAGGCTCGACTGTATTGTAATTTCTGTAATTGCAGTCAGAACTCTATAATAATAATAATAATAATAATAATAATAATAATAATAATAATAATAATAATAATAATAATAATAGTAATAATAATAATCTTTTCTTTACAGCATCAAGACAAATAACTGGAGGCATTTTGAGCGCTAGCGTAAACGATGGTAAATGTCTTAAAGCTCGGCTTATAGGTGACATTCCTAAGTTTGCCCACATTTCTGCCTTTATCCGTGATTCCCTCCACTGGCTCCCTGCTCAACAGCGAATTCAGTTTAAAACCCTCACTCTCATGCGCAACTGCCTTACTGCCTCTGCTCCGTCTTACCTAATGAATTTTTGCAACCCAGTTTCTTCCTTGCCTGCGAGGGCTTCCTTGCGATCTTCGGCTCGCGGCCTTATGGTTGTCCCTCGCATGCGATCTTCCACGGCACAATCCAGAAGTTTCGCCTATGTTGGCCCCTCTGCTTGGAACTGTCTCCCCTTGTTTCTCCGCCAAGAGCTTCTTGCCCTCTCTCCTCTCCAGTTCCGTAGACGCCTGAAAACTTTCCTTTTTGCCGGTGCCGGCATTGATGCGGGTTGAAAGCGCCGCTGATTTGAGTGGCGCTATATAAGTTTTCGGTTACAATTACAATTACAATTCACCAGTTAGACAACAATGCACAGATTACAGGCCCATGCCCATGCATTGAGCCAAACCGACAGATTCCCAGAAACTCTTCAGAAACTCTTAACATGCTGTCATCTATCAACTACCCGAGTTCAGCAGGGGGCACAGATGGAGCAGAAATCTCAAACATCTGTCCACCCTGTTGGGGATTGAACTGCAAACCTTCTGGGCCGACAGATCAGAATGCTAACCATTTGATCCTCTCGCAACCATGTTAAGTTAGATTAAAATATTAAATGCTATAAGGTACTACAACTACAAAGCCGCTGTAAGGTGCAATTATAATTGTAAGGTAATCAATTGTCTTTAGTTGAGATCTTTGTTCAACGCTGTAATGGTGTCGTCGAGATCGTTACGCTTGAGCGAATGCTTACCTGTACAGGTGGCGCTGGTTTTCGTTCCAGCTGATCGACTATGAGCCACTTCTCCTTCATCTCCTCTACTTGTTTGTTAACAAATGGATCCCGGACACGAATCCTGACCTCCAGTTTACCACCGACAGCCTTCCGTCCCTCCATCAACTGACAAATCAAGACAAGACCAGTTGACATTCACATTATTATCAATGACCAGTTGACATTCGCATTATTATCAATGTACATAGTATACGTGTTTGTATGCATGTACATAAGGATTTATGTTATGTATGCACGTACATATGCGAGCAGTCATATTCATATAATGTATGTATGCATTTATGTATCCATGTAAGGATTAAGTAATATATGCAAGTACACATGTGAGCAATTATATGTGTATGTATGTATGTATGTATGCATGCATGCTACTAGATGTAACATATAATGTTATGTGTTGACGTACACTCATACATAAGTATATATGTAACTGGTTTTTTGTCAAGGCATGGATTTGAACCCCCGACCTTCGGGCTTAGTCAGATGGCGGGAACAGGTGATTAGATTACGTTCACAAACATGATTACAGCATTCAAGAAATCCTCAATGGCTCGCCAGCACCAGACAAAATCGCTCAACCGCAAAAATCGCTCAACCACAAAAACTGTTTAACCAAAAAATCACTGAACTGCAAAAATCGCTCAACTGTAAAAATTGCTCAGCCATATCACTTACGTCGTAGCTGTCATGGTAGACGCACTTGTCTTCAAGCGCTTGGAGTTTGATGTTTGCAGTACCCAGCAGTTTATCACCCTTGAGAAACCCTCTGCAAAGAAATACCAAAATTCATTTATTTCTTCATTGTAATTGCTAATTTATATAGTGCCTCAGATTATTAAGATATTATTGTTATTCTTATTAGTTAGTTACTTGTATTGCACAGGTGTCTAAAGCACAAGGCATCAACAGAATGGCACACCAAAACCAAGTCACAATCAGGTCAACATCCAGGAGATCAGCTCGTGGAGAAATAAAGACACAGCCTAAGGTGGATAAGGAATCAGATAATTTATATAGCCCACGCAGTGCACACACAGAGCCTAGCCAACAGATTCGCATCCATAGTTGTTGATAACATCGTGTTGATAGACACATCCACAAAAATTTATTAACAGAAAATTGAAATTTCATGGCTTCGCCTATTAAGTTTAAAAAGTCAAAGTCCCGTCAACAAACTTGAGACGTGAAGCATGCGAGAGAAGGGCTTGCTCAGGATCCCTAAACGGTATCTGTCTTAGGCAAGACCCTTACCTTTTGTAATAGACATCGAATTTGAAGAACTTGTTACTCTTGAGGAGTCGAAGGAAGCTTCGAGACTTTCGGTTGACTTCGAGCTTGAAAGTCTGATTGTATTCTAGAAGCAAAAAGTCACAGTTACGGAAATTAGTCATTCTTTTCACATCTGTAGACAATAACTGTAATACGAAATAAAATAAATAATAAATAAATTAAATAATAATCGATTAATAAATAAAGGAACAGATCAGTCGACATTCTATCAACGCAGCACTTTGATCGGTAAAGTCATGAATGGCAGCACACCTTTTTTTAACTTCTCAAGAACTAACGGTAGTCATTCACCAACCCAACACGATGGATGACTGAGTTGGCATCTGATGACGTGGCTCCCTAAACGGTCCACCAAGCAAGTATCAGCCGATCTCGTTACTTGGATAGTTGTAGGTATGGCACGTAAATACTGTATCTGCTGTTATTATGTATGCATGCATGCGTGTATGCATGAATGTCTGCGTCTCACTCGCAGATAACAAAAACCACGGACAGAATGGCGTTAATAATAATTATATTCTTAATTATTTCAAACCGACAGATGCAATAAGATTACATTTAACCATGAAAGTACAATCAATATCTTAATTAAACACACGGTTTGGCAGCCATGCAAGGCGCCGCCCTATAGGGGGGTTACGGGAGTCGATCCGCGTACCTTATGCTCTCCTGGCCATGAGTGTTACCACTACTCTATTCCCCCTCCCCTTAATAGTATGTTACATTGGGTGTTGTGATACACTGAAGAACATTAAAGGAATTCGACCTACCTGGACAGTTCGTGCCCTTAATGACAGCAGTTTCACTGGTTTGAGGAGTATCCTACAGTCAATGCACCACATCACTTTCAATAAACCACATTGTTAAAGAAAAACCACATTTCTTCCATTCCTGAAAACAGCTAAGTGTAGCATACAATGCTACACTCAGACATCCTTAGCAGACTCTGAGAAATTGGCTGGTGTGTATTACATAAAAACATTACAAAATAACAAATTTAACAAATAAACCCATAATTTACGAAATGCCACAACTGAAATGCAGTGCTCGTCTTATTCTAATTTTCTTGAAACTCTAGCACAGGAGACTTATACGAAATGGAAACTCTGTTACTAGGTAATTACTGGTAATGTAAATTCCATTACCAGGTACTTACATACCGGTAGATAGAAAATCTGTCGCTAGGTACTTAATGGTAATGTAAACTCCATTACCAAATACTTACAGGAAATGGAAACTCATACTTGACGTAGGTGTTAAGGTCGGTTGGTGCAAAGCCTGAGCAAATAAAACAAAGAACTTGAAACACTGCATTTAAACTTTCCAATCACGCTCAGATTCAGTAATCTTTTTACAAGTAAGCAGTACGATTGCTTACATGTAAATTACTGAAAGGGCTGGGGAAAGGGTGTGGAGTGAGGGCAAGACGGAAGAGGAGAGGGGGCTGGGTTGGCAGAAGAGAAAGTTGGAGAGGGAGATAGAGAGATAGATGGATGATAGATGGTCTGTAAAATACAAATGTAAAAAAGACATTTATGTAGCGCCTTTAAATTTTATCTGGCAGGAGATTTTAATGTAATGTAAATCTCCTAAATCCTAAATTTCTCAGCACCACAAAAAAGACACGTCAGGGAGACCAGCTTATTCACTGGCGCTGTATCGAATCAAGTCCACTGTAGCACTGTCTAAGGTTCAATTTCGCAAAACCGACTCGTCTAAAAAGCCGAGTGATCTGTTAGGCTCTGAAAATCAGGTTAGTTCACTTTATAATTTAATTTCAGAATTTCGCTAGCCCCGAGCAAATACGTGAGTAAATTCGTGTTAAGAGAAAGTCGAAGAACACAAACCAGACGGTAGATTGTAGTTCAGTCCTCGAATTATTGTCAGTTCCAAGTCGTTGTCTCCAAGTTCAGTACAGCATCTGTAGTGTAATGTAACCGACACATATATACAAAATCCTCATAATCATCATTCGTTCAAGTAAGTAAGTATATTCTTCATTAACCAATTGCTAATCGCACTTTGGTGCACAGACATCTAATACACAGTTAAAAAGTATATAACATCCTAACAATACATGTAAATGTTTTGTGCATCAGGCTGTCGGCTGGGGGATCACGCGGTCATGGGCATGGGGACGGAGGGAGTAGTCAGTGGGTTTGGTTGGGGGTAGTAGTTGATGCAGGACGTGGCCCGGGTTCGTCACGACGGCCCCAAATAGGTGAGTGTCGGTTCATTTATTCAGAGTATTTCTATAGTGCTTCCACAACATGACTACTCAGAGGCGCTCCCAGCCCAACCTCAGCGACACCTAACGCTGTTGTTGCTTGGTGGCTGACCAGCCATGCAACACATTCCCGTTTCCTCAAGACTTTGTGCCCATTACAAATATATCAGTTTGGTTTCAAGTGCTTTCTGATAAGAGGCAAATCGAGGCTCAGAAGTTGTTTACATACGAATTTCTGAGAATGGTCTTACTGGACAAGTGAGAACTGTCGCGTTTCGTAGTGAAATCTTGGCACTGGATCTCCGTGTTCGTAAGCGTTCTTCAGAGCATCCAGGTCCTTTCGACAGCTTTGGCACATCTTGTCAAACCTAAGAGATGACACATCGAATGCTTATGTTGGCTAAAAGTACCGGTACAAAATGTAATTTAATCACAGGTTTATATAATGCCTTTCAAGAGGACTTGTACTGTAGGACGTGTTCAAAACTCAAAGACAGATCGTCGAGTACAGAACAGAGGTAGAGAAAGACTGAATAGCTCACTCATGTCGTGAATACTGAACAAATTTATTTATAAGGCATAGCTTATAAGGCTGGCTTGTAAACTAGGAAATAATCAGTAAATTCACAAAGTAAGAAACCTAATCGAGAAAGTTGGACAGACCACAATGAAGCCTCTGTACTGCACAGTACACTGTTGTGGTTAAAGTGTTAAAGCACTTATTACGCACAATCAGTACTTTAAGTAAGTAAGTAAGTAAAGTAAGTATATCCTTTGTTAATCCAACTGCTAACCGCATTTTGGTTTACACGTGTATATCACGTCAAACAATAAGTTAAGACCTAGTAACTTGTAATGACATCTTGTAACTCGATGTAACAAGAATGTTACTAATTCCAGTAGAAGCTTCAAGCAACGTAGCCCAAATCTTGAGTAAAGCAATCCACAGGGCTAATTTTTCATCTTTTCTGTTGCAATGTGGAAATCCAGGGTGGTCAACTGAAACACTATGCAAATTTATCCACAAGGCCAAATAGAAAACATTTATTTATAATGCTGACTTATTAACTAGGAAATACTCAGTAAATTTATAAGTAAGAAACTAACTTCGTTGCAGATGAAACATCGCCGAGCTTCGTGAAATGGTCGCTGTTGCTTTCGCATATCTGTGAAACAGAAATACAAAAACCACAAACTTATGAACAAATTGAAACAAAGTACATGATAAAGTAATGCATTGGAAACTGTGTATTATTCTGCTTTGCAAGCCATATAAAAAATAATGATAATCACATTAATAATACTAGGCTTGGCCATCCTTTCTTCCTTAGGGCAGAATATCAGCACTGCTATGGTGAACGTTCATGAAACGACCTTTTTGTTCCAACGTCTTGCGCCTACAATCCAGCATTTTCACGCAGTGGCCTTTACCTCAACCAACTTAAACACTGACATTAAACAGGGCACATTCCAGACTATTCTCTGCTTTAAATAATTTTGAAGTCCCTGAGGGATTCTGCTTACCTTAGGGCAAAAAATAATAATAATAACAATAGTGATAATAACCACTTCATAATAATAATAACAAGAATAACCACATCATAATGAAGTTGTGCCACAATGAGGCCAGTTCCTAAACCGGAACAGAATTCCTTTGCAACTTAGAGAACCTGATCCAGACCTTGATTTGGTTGACGAGTTCATCCTGCAGTCGTTTGTAGATTTCGTTTCTGTCTCCGGTTTCCGCCTGGTCCGCCCCCGCACATTCAGACGGATTCACAAACTCAAAACTGGAATCATCTCCGGTTCCAGGAGGAGGTGGCACCTACGGATAGTCAAAGCAATACTCAGTCAAAACCATATTGAACCATGCTTATACGAGTAAACGCAGGAGCCTGCAGCTGGTAACTTGAGACATAGGAGCATTATTTTCTTTGTAATTGTTATCGGAAATTGACATAACGCCCCTTCAAGACAATATTCATCATAGGCGCTCCAGATCTAACAACATGAACAGAATCATCTTCAAGTGCTTTCGGGAAAGAGTTCATAAGTTATTATTATTATTATGTATTTATTAAGTGCCAATAGGTAATAACTAACGATCAATCAATGATGCTGAGCAATTATGAGTGAAGGACTTGCTCAAGGTTCCTACACAGTAACCGTCCCAAGGGAGGCTCGAACCCACCATACTCGTCGCGTTACAAGGCAATTGCTCTAACCAATCGGCTACGTACAATGGATTACATGAGACATTTCGTGCTTCTGACCTGAGACAAGTTAACTGGAAGTCCAGACTTTGACGCTTCGATCATCTGATCAAAACCCTAGAAAACAAAACAACATCTGACATCAGTAACAATCCAATGCAACACAATGTAACATAATGCAACAGAAGCTTCAGTTATTTAACGACCTGTTCTACTGATGTAAATAAATGCTACTAACTTCCTCAAAGATTTACTTATTGAAATCCCTGCTTACTTATTCAGCTGGTTTTACCGATTTCATACCAGTCTGTCTACGTGTTTTTTGACACAGCAACCTCCAACTGCCATCCAAAGCATAAATACAGTTGTGCTATATAAGTTGCTGGATTAGATATGATCAGAGGTTCCAAATCCTTTTCCGAGCAAGGCACCCTTACTAAAGGTCATCCAGTCAATGGTACCTGGTCTTAATTTCATAATTTTTCTTCCAGTTAGTTCTCTATTTTAAAGACAAGCAACGTTCCCTGTATTCAACCTCAGTGTTAAGACTATTTCTACACCACATGAAGCTTTAAAAAAGTTAATGGCCTAAGACAACATAGTGATAATCAGTAGTTTTCACATCGTTTGACAGAAAAAAGCTGCACACATATAATCTAGCAGGTTCATGGCAAACTTGGGTGCTTGAAGAGCATTTTGCTCGATCGTGGTTTCATTGTGTTAAGTCGCTGATGAGTCTGTCTCGAAGTGATGCTATATAAATTTGCAATTACATACAATTACAACAGCAACCATGCTGGGAAAGACGGGATTAGATAATGTCAAGAAAACGAAATGCAACCTTAGCCATTCGGAGATACTTCTTGGCCAGTTCGAGGTCACCGGAGCTCTTGGCTTGTAGAGCGGCCTGCTTGAATTCTGCTTGACGCTGTTCCAGGAAGGCCCCCTGCTGTTCCGCCCGGCTGTGCACTGACACTACGAAGAAAGAACACAAAGAACCTGCTGAACGAATCGAGCGAGAGCACAGAGAAGGTAACCAGAACAAAGAATATGAAATAAAGAACAAACAACATGATGATAATGAAGAACAAGAACAAAGAATATGAAATAAAGAAGAACAAATAACACGATGATAATGAAGAACAAGAACAAAGAATATGACAATAAAGAACAAGAACAGAGAACACACTAATAAATCCAACTGTATCTGGACTCTTATTCGCCACCAAGAACAACATCATCATTTAAGTAAGTAAGTAAGTAAGTAATCTTTTATTAGTATAAGACAAACGCTCATACTTTACAACAATACATACAAAAGGATCACAATATCAGTAATACTGTAAGACAGTTTAAACACAAGCAATTCTATATAATGTCTTATTTACATACATATACATTATACAGTATTATAAACAATAAACGATAGTGTCTTATTTACATACATAGGCCTATCTATAACTAAAGTTATGATCTAAGCCTTACATTCTAAGGAACATAAGCATTACTATGGTCTACAAAAAGAGCCAGTTTAGATATCAGAACAGGTACTAGAACCAGCATTAACCCAGTTTTTATACTTGTACAGTGAGCGAATGATGAAGGATTTCTTATGTAGCAATGTATTAAAGTGCGGTAATTCAAAAGCATGTCCCCTTTTTCTTAAGTTGAATTTATGAAGGTGCTCTGCAGGCAGTAATTGGTGAAGACAGTGTTGGGGTGACTGGATGCTTTTGAAGAACTTCAATTCAATTTTTTCACAAAACTTCTCTAAAGTTAAACCATCACCACTAAAGAGGTTACTGCGCCCAGCCCTGCGCAAAAAAGATTCAATTTTTCCACCCAGCTCAGCCGACAGGAATCCCCCCCAAGATGGTATGGCATACGTTAGTCGGGAGACTACAAGGGCTTGAAAAATGTTCTTTAGTTTGCTGGGAGGCATTCCTTGAGATCGGAGGACTTTTAGGGGGTATAGGCGTTGGCTGCATATCTTCAAAATAAATGAAACATGGTCATCAAATTTTAAGTCTTCTCGAAAAAGAACACCCAGCAATTTGACAATTTTTACTCTTTCAACATTGCTGATAGGATCCGGAAGAGATAAATGTCTTGGATTCGGTCTATGAAATACAATTTCTTTAGTCTTGGAAAAATTAAGTGTCATTCTGTTCCTGGAGGCCCAATCCTTAATATTATCAAATTCAGATTCCAAGCTAACAGGAGAATTTTGGGGGGTGAGAAGGTTAGTATCATCTGCAAATTTGAAAAGGATGTTGGACAGAGAGACGGGTTTAAGATCGCTCTCCATTACAATGTAGAGGGTGGGACCAAGACCAGACCCTTGGATAATACTGCGATTAATGGAAGTAGAATCAGAAAGTACATTGCCATATTTGAGGACTTGAGATCGACCACTTAGGAAGTCAATGACCCAATTTGAAATTTCAGGCAGCATGTTTAAAGCCATGACTTTAGGTATTAGAACTGAATGGTCAACAACATCAAAAGCTTTAGAGAAGTCGACTAACAAACAACGCACATAAGAGTTACTTTCTAGCATCTGGGTGACGTGATGTAGAAAGAAGGTGAGTGCACTGGTACAACTGCCAGTTGGTCTGAAGCCAAACATTGCAGAGAAATGCTCTTCCTAATTTTTACAATCCCAGACGAAATGTAGTAGCTCCCGGGAAAAAAACAACGTAAGCAATAGTACTGCAGTAGATAACAAATGTTTTCAGGGGTAAAGAAAAAACACACCCGATTAATCAATTAACAGAAAATCAATTCGTAAGACAAAAAAACAAACTTTGTTTTTGAAGTGTCTGCTTCGGCAGAGTTTTTGGTGCACTGGCGGCATTTGCGGGTAAATTGGCCGCCTGGGGCGTCGTCTTGGCTGCTGGGGCCGGGCCGCCTGCAGAGGGTCTAGCACCCGGGGCTGGTCCTGCAGGGGCAGCACCTGGCTTTGGGCCTGAACTACCCACTGGAATTGGAGGAAAACCTACAAGAAAGCAAAATCAAGTAAGGTAATGGTAACATAAGCGTAATTTAAGATCAGGTATGGTAAGCCAAGGTAGGGTATGGCAGCATAAACTAAGATAAGGTCAGGTAAACTAAGGTAAGATAGGTTCATATACGGTTAGGTGATCCAAGGTTAGCTCAGATAAGCCATGAGACAGTAAGGTCATACTACAAGTAAGGCAGTTTAAGATAAGCGAAGGTGACATATGGGAATGAACGATGTAATAAGAAGACTTAGCGCTAAAATTAAAATACATATATACATTAAGTACATGCCATAAATGCATCTACAGCATTGGAAAAACTGTCAGACAAAGATGGAAATCAGAGTGGAAAAGAATCTGAAGGAAATTGGCTACTTTATTTCTTGTAAGAAGAGGCTGATTAGCTGACCTGGAGGACATGGAAGTTCTTCGAAATCAACCGGTTTTCCAGCCTGGTAGAGCTTAATGGCATCAACGTATTGCTAGTTTCAAAAAACAAAATACCAGTCATGCACAAGAAGCAGTAATCACATTCATTGTATTAATAATAATAATATTGCTAATAACTATAATAATAATAACAAAATCGTAATGCCTGTAATGCCATCGATTGTGAAAAAAGTGCTACAGAAGTAATTCGATTGGACTAGACTAGGTATCAACATATAAAAATAGTCAAAAAATAGACAAAAAATGTTTCTGCTTCTTTGGAAGCAATACCTGTGACCACCTTATAATAAATGCCACTTCTGAAGCCTAACAAATTTGGATCCGCATCCTTGACCATTTTACACCAGAATTCACGCAATACAGAAGTATTTTCTATTGAGTTTCTCATGTACCTTAACAATGCGTGCTTGTCGTTTCATTTTTGACGCATTGTTCTCATCCTTTGCCTGTTGTTCTGCCTCCTTGTATTTGGCCAGTCTCTGGTTCAACGCCTCGAGCACAGAGCCCGCTGTCTCTGGAGCGCGGTACAACTTCTTCTTATCTGAAAAGAACCAATGTAACCAAAACACTACTAAACTGCTTACCCCATGTAGTAACCCCAGCTGAAAACACATCATGCAATTCAATGCAATGTAAGAATGAATATGTGTATGTCAAAGCATGTATGAACTTGTCCATGCATGCTCAGCCTGTAAAAAAGAAAACATGCTCTGTCGTATGGTCGAGTGTGCACTTCTGAACTTTGAAAGGACAGTATAAAGTACAGTTGTATTGTACATATGTCTGCATGCATGCATGTCTGTGAAACCTTGTAGAAATGCCTTTCAAGAATTTCATAAAGACACACTAACACAGCTATCTAACAAATCTAAACAAGAGCAACTTCAGACACGTTGAAAATATTCCATCAACTCTTTCTGCTGGCAAAGTTTGAATTTTCAGTGGATGAAGCCAAACACACAGAAAACGTGACGTACTCGACTTGCCATACAATCCCCCAAAACTGAGGACAATCTAATTGTAATGACAGATTTATATAGCTCCTCTTCAAAAGAAACTCACCAGAAGAGCTCTCGACCTAACGATGGAAAACCAGGATTGAACGGAATGGTTTTCAAGCTCTTACGGAACAAAGGTAAAAAAAAGTGGAAGGAGCTTATGCCCAAAGGATGCTAAGCAACCAATTCCAGAAATTGAACAGAGAACATCCTGTGCTGCAAAGTGGAGGTGTGAGCCGAGGGAACAGCCAGGTCATCCCGTGAAGTAGAACGAAGAAATCTAAGGCACAAAATGGACAAAATGCTGGCCACCAATGCAACAAATAGTTCGATAATTCGATGCACACTGGTTCAATCCCAGGTCACGGAGGTCAAATCTGACACATTCACCACTCAGCTACCTGTACCTGAACATCTGAGACAATAAGGAAACTGAGACTAACCTTCAGCAGATGTTTCTTGCAGGGGTTCCTCATTTTCTGGTGACGTATCTGCCGCACCACCCTGAACCTTATCTCGAACGACACCCACACTCGCCGGCTGTCCTGGCTTCATCTCTAGTAGCATAAAGCAAACCCAAGAACAATCATCATCGTCATCATCATCATCACCACCACCACCACCACCATCATCAGTTTAGCATCACCATCCACATCATTATTACCAGGTTGAACAAAATACTCTTTCTTCAAGGAATGCAAGCACAACAGCACAAGACAGACAACAATAGACAGACAACAATAGACAAACAGCAATAGACAGACAACAATAGGGAAAGACAAAGAACAAGAGAGGCTGACAGCCAAGTAAGCAAGAAGGCAGGCAGGTAGAGATAGACAGACAGACAGACAATGACTCGACATTGCCAAAAGAGTCTTACAATGCAACCTACGTTGTACCTTTGTTTCCGTGGTTGGAGCAGCATCCTTCTGGATAGCCAGGGAAGCTAAATCCACCTTTCGTCAACCAATGCTAGAAAACTCTCAACTGGAGCTGGGAGTGCATCTGAGCAGCTATCTTAGATGGGGGAGCTACATAAATGCACTGAATGAACAAATGAACAGAGAAGGGAAACACAGAAGAGAACACAAAGAGTGAGGAACGAAGACTCACTCTGGGTCGTTGGGGGTGGAGGCATCTTCGAAAGGTCCACTGGTTGACCGGCCTGCAATGCTTCGATCACCATATCAAATTGCTACATGAAGAAACAATCAGAAAATATTTCAACATACACTGCAAAAATGACAACACACATATGTGTGTGTATTTGTGCCTGTGTGTATGTGTCTGTATGCATACATGTGTGTGTGTGTGTGTGTGTGTGTGTAAGCATGTATGCATAAGGACAATATAGTGCCTTTCGATGATGACAATGATGATGATGATAATGATGACGGTGACTGTGATGCAGAGTGAAGCACTGATGATAATCACGAAGTGTTGAATAATGATGACGATAAAGGTAAACAGTTGCGGAATAGTAACTGGAATTATAATCGTAGATTTATATAGCTCCTCTTTAACAGAGACTCATCAGAGGCGCACTCAACCTAACGATGGAAAACCAGGGTCGAACAGAACGGTCATCAAGTGCTTACGGAACTGAGGTAAAGAAAGACCAAGGAGCTCATGTCGTAATGTGCTTTAGGCAACCTACTCCAGAAAGTTGGACTGACGACAGAGAAGTGGTTCCGCCAGGGATAATTACCAGTAACCTATGCCTATGGTAATACATTTGAGTACACGCTCGTCGTTAAAGTGTTAAGATATCGAAACCACAGAAGTCCTCGTATTTAACAACATCAGACCTTGGAAGTGCGGATGTAGTTCTTGGCCGTTGCCTCATCGCCAGAACGCTTTGCCTTCAGTGCAGCTGCCTTGTATTCGTCACGACGACCCGTCAGCATCTTCAAGTTCTCCACATCTGACAATGACAAAACTCAGGGTGAATTAGTTGTTCCCCTTGCACTCACCTTGACAATGTATTGTCCCACTTTTTGGGCAGTTATCAAAGGCATAAATAATTATTTATATCAACCAAATAATATTTCTTAATATACCTAAATAACAAAGACTTTTAGAGGTGGGATGGCGACTGAGCCCACCAACACAATCCACCATTTGAAATCAACATAGAAGAAAAACAGTCCCTTAAGCTAGCCCTGAGGCAGCCACAGGTATGAAGTGTTAGCGATATCATTTCCTTAGCCTTGGCATATGAGGGTGAGTGGCCAGTCCTCTCCCTCGTCGTCTCAACTTCCCACCGACAGTGTATGGTCAGTATACTCATTATAGCCGAGTTTGCTAGGGGGTGCAGGCAGAGCAGAAATATCGAACCAAATTTCTGCCCTGGCGGGGATTTGAACTCCCAACCTCTCGACTGACAGTACACCACGCTCAACATTAGACTACCAACATAGAACACTGCAATAATAAGGTCAGAAACAATCACCTTCGATGAGTCTTATTGATCCGACAAAAAATACATTTCATAATTCATATCTCAGCTACCGACTTCTCAATGGAACAAGTTCCTCAAATCGTTGAAACCACTGGACTCACCTTCCGAGTTAAGCGCAGGTTTATTTGGCACTGAATCAGACGCGGTGGGCTTAGGGGTTGAAACACCAGGTCCAGAAGTCCTCATGGGAACCATTGGGGCAGCATTTCCTGGGGTTGGTTGAGAGGGTATAGAGGATCTAACAGTTGGTACGGGGGGTGAAGGTTGCTTGTTGTTTGGCACAAGACCACGAACGCCACTTGGATCCTGAACTACAAGCAACAGATCAGGAAACAGATTTCAACAGACAAATTTAAACAGATTAAATCATTATTCACAAATTAAAAGATAAAATTTAATTACATGTAGGTGAGGACATAATATATATTTTCTATTTAACCAACTTAATTTTATTATTTACAAATTAATACATAACATTTATTTATATGTAGGTGAGGACATAATATATATTTTCTATTTAACCAAATTAATTTTATTATTTACAAATTAAAACCTAACATTTATTTACATGTAAGTGAGGACATAATATATATTTTCTATTTAACCAAATTAATTTTATTATTTACAAATTAAAACCTAACATTTATTTACATGTAAGTGAGGACATAATATATATTTTCTATTTAACAAATTCTTTCATTATTTACAAATTAAAACATAAAATTTATTTCTGTATAAGTGAAGACACCATACATATTTCCTATTTAACCAAATTAATTTATTATTCACAAATTAACACATAACATTTATTATCATATAAACCAGGACATCAAAAGTTACCTGTCGCGGAAGCAGGTGATGGAGCAGCTGGCGCCATGCGGATCGGCTGGGCTACGGAGGGTGCTGGAGGCTGACTGGCTGGTGGAGAGACGACGGTGGAAGAGGGACCTGTTGGTGGCGCCTTGTTCGCAAGGAAAGGTGGAATGTCATCCTCGGATACCTGCTTTCCAGCCTTGGCCTGCTTCATGAGGTCTTCCAGAGACTGAAGGTCGAGAAACAGTTCAAGGTAAAATTAGTCAAGTTCAAAGTAGCTCAAGGACAAAGTAGCTTAAGGTTAAAGTAAGTAAAGGGCAAATTAGTTCAAGATGAAAGACATTCAAGGTCAATTAATCCAAGGTCAGGTCTAAACTAAGCTAATGATGAAACTTCAATAATGCACTGCTATCATTGCTTGTAAGAAAAACTACATTCCAAGTTCAAGGTCAAAGTCTTTCAAGGTCAAATAAACTCAAGGTCAGGTTCAAACAAATCTAATCTGGAAACTTCTAGCTTACTTTTTACAGTGTATAGATATATATATATAACAAAGCATGTGTGCATATATATATATATATATAATTATATATACATATATATATATATAAATATATACATATACATATACACATATACATATACACACTTTATAACACCAAATTTAACACATGGTAATAACCCGCAGTTGGCTCACCTTGATACCTCTCTCGACCCTTCGTGCCTTTGAGGTGTCACCTGACGCTCGCGCAGCCTCATAACCCGACTTGTAATTTTCTAGTCTATCCTGCAGGGTCGTAACCATGGAAACAGTAGACGTAGCCTTTGAACTCGCAGGTTCGTTTGATGACATCTTCATCGGTGGTTCGTAACTGGACGAGTCGCTCGTAAGTTCGTCCAGCTCAGCCTACGGGAAACAAACAAATGTGAACTTTGAACTCATTGGTTGCTTATCCACCATAGGCTGCCTCTCGGTCTAAGCGTGTATGCATACAGGTAAACATGTATGTATGCATGCATGTATTTAACATGTATGTAATTGCTTATGGCACTATATAAATTGTCTTATTATTTTTTGTCCTGGGGTACAAATGCATCTATATGGATTCCAGAAATGAGAGGAGTGTTGTTTTAGATTGGCTAGTCTTCGCAAATGGCTATTATTTTTACTATTATTATTATTATTATTTATTATATATTATTTATTATTATTATTATTATTATTTTTTTACTTTTTTTTTTACCCGAGGTATATATGATCCCTCAGGTGCAAGATACTAATTAATTATGTTGACTCTGGAGTGGCGATAGATGACGTTGGTGGCCTGGTGTATTATTATTATTATTATTATTATTATTATAATATTAACAGAACTTGTGGCATAAGGTTGTGTGGTGCGGTGTCATGCCACGGATTTCAGAGTGTCAATAATTTAATTTTTTAAGCCACATATTTGGTCGCTTTATGTAAGAACTTGTTGACAACAAGTGCATAAATTATGAAAGCACAATGTTATAAAGAACACCACTTACCAGTAAGTCCGGATCTTCAGTGTCTGACACGTCTTCGTCGCTCGGTATGTCGCGCATACTCATGGCAATCATCTTGCCCAGATCAGCATTCGCTTTGCCTTTCCCTAACAGAAACAGTTGCGCAAAAGTTAAGTCCCTTGTTTAGGAGCAAAACTCTATTCGGAAGCTCAAAGTAGTTTTGGTGCGAGTCACAGCAAACATCTAAGTATCCGTGGGTCGAGTGAGTTATGTTTTGCTTATAAATACATACATGCATACATACATATATACACACAGACAAACATACATACAGACATACATACAGACATACATACATACATACAGATATACATACATGCATACATAAGTGGGTGTGTGCGCGAGCATGCATAAATTTCTACGATCACACACATTAAGGGCAAAGGGTCAAAAACTCTACAAGTCATAAAAATGCGAGTACGAAACCTTTTCCAGGCGGTTGTGGACGGCCGCCACCCCGTCTTCCACCACTCAGCGCATCGTCATCATCGTCTTGGAGAGCACGAAGTTCTGCTTCCAAGTCTTCGTCATCTTCAAGATCTCCGTACACCAGGCCACCAACGTCATCCGTCGCAAGTCCCATCTGCACAAAGAAACATATTGCAATCGTAATTTTGTAAACGTAACCAAACATCTATAAAAGTGCCACTCAACAATTCAGAGGCGTTCCCAGCCCAAGTCAGTGTTTGGGCCGCTGAGTACATCGCTAAATCCGAATTTCTTCCCTGAACAAAAAGGCTAAAGCTACATCTTTTTGATATAACGCTTTCAGAATCTGAAGTCTCTTCTAAATAGACAACATAGAATGACATATACAATCATATAGGCAGGGGCGTCTACACCATAGAAACCTTGGAGCAAATGCTCCATCCAAGAAATAGGGGGGGGAGATATGTCAGTGTGTGTGCCACCATTTTAGGGGGGAAAGGAACGAGGAGGGGGAAGAAGAGGGGGAAAGGGACGTTGCTCCAATGACTTAGGGGGATAGACGCCCCTGCATATAGGGTAGCGCAAAGAGTGACTCTGATGTGTTTTGCTATAAACGTCCAACCACAATTATAATTAACACTTTAACGACAACGATTGATTTCCCAGTCACTTTTAGTACACGTTCGTCGTTAAAGGGTTAGAGGCAGTAGAGTCTGTTCTGCTTCTCCCGAACTCTTCAGAAACACCGTTAGTTCAAAGAGGACTTCACAAAAGGGCATAGCATACAAAATAACTATATAATATAAATATATATAAACATATATATCTAAATATGTATAAGAAATATATAAAATATAAAAAAACATTTTGAATAACCATCCCAGATTTCTTCAGGATATTGCCAAACTGTGCGAAGATTACGCTGTGGCAATTTTCAGCTAGCAGCGACCAACCTGTGGATAGAGGAGATTGTATATAACTGGCAAATGCAATGGTCTGATTTAAGGCGAGCGATCGATCGCTCTTCTTGGTCGCTCGCCTAGCAAAGGTACCGGCGAGCGATTTATCGCTCGTCTAGCTGAAGACTTCTCACCATCGGTGACAGTCGGTCGTCGCTCGCTGAGTTTGAGTTAGACTCCAAGACGATAGATGAACCTGGAGCCGGACCATTATTTTATTTATCTAATTAAGATTACTTCAATTTACTTACTGGCTGGCCAATTAACTAAAATCCCTTAGGCGCATAGTGCGCTATTATTATGACAACAAATCTGTCTCAGATGTCTGGCAGTGCACTATACGTTGCCGTCGTTCGGAACTGCCAAGTAGGCCCCTATCTGCATGCTGCATTAACGGTGATGGCGATGGGAGTTAGTAACGTGTTCGCCGAATCATGCTTCAGTTTTCTCACTTCAATGCTGCCTGATCGAAGGCTGTCTATGGGTCACAGCACAATGGCAGACTTGTTGTTGATTCGTGCAAACAAACCTAGCGTGGTCGGAGAAAGAACGTGAAGACT
Source organism: Allolobophora icterica (assembly GCA_963556255.1). Classification (NCBI taxonomy): domain Eukaryota; kingdom Metazoa; phylum Annelida; class Clitellata; order Crassiclitellata; family Lumbricidae; genus Allolobophora; species Allolobophora icterica. Next base: position 1,285,507 of record OY744606.1, on the reverse strand, counting down.
TGATAAACGACACAGTCAACACATACAATGTCATGTTAAGTCGCCTTAAGTTTATTCTCAGTGGCATCGATAGCGAAGCCTATTCCCAACCACCAGCAAAGGTGGCAGCAATCTCGACCAGTCTTGGCGCTTCAGACAGCAAGCCTGATGATTTGCAACCGACTCTGGTGATGATGAGCCACTTCAGTCTGATGAAGATGCTAATGGCAGTTCTGATCATGAAACAGATAATTCAGACTCAAGTGATGACGATTTTGGAGCAGGTGACATTGATATGGCAGAATAAAATATTATGGCATGGCCCACAATGCCACCCACTGACAGTGACAGTGATTGAATTTGTCAATCTGCGATGCGAAAACACTAGTGAACTACAGAATCTAATGGTACAGTAAATGTGATTGTTTAATTTGTTGTTATTGTGCAGCTTCCATTAATCTTTTTCAGTACTGTTCATAAGAAAATATTGAAATCAGTGATTCACTGGGTTCAATTAGGCCTACTTCTGTCCTGGAATGCAGTAATACTGTTACTGTAATCATTAATTATAGCCAAGTAGCACGCTAAAACTTATTACAACTATGATGCAGGACGGATAACAGCACTGAATTGAGATAGGCCTACTAGATGATTATTAGGCCTATATGCAGCTATACGAACGAATACGGTACATAAAATACGCTCTACACAAAAGCTCCCGAGGTCGGCCGCGCATCGCTCGCCTACTCGATCAAGCCCGATCGATTTTCAACCCGCCTACTATTTTCAAATCAGACGCACTGGCAATGCCCTACACTGGCCATGCACTTACACCACACAGTCTCATCTCAGGGAGTCTAAATACAGAAATGAGCGGAATTAAAACTTTTAAATAATAGCGTATCAAGTTTGTCTCAACTATTCTTACGATTTTATAGGAAAATGCTCTTTTGAATCTAAAACAGATACTTTCTGATGGCAGTTAAAGCCAAAAAAAGTAACTAAGGAAGATCAACATGTCATTCTTCTTCATCCTTTGAGCATGGAGTCAACCAGCAACTCCAGGTGGAAATTTATTTGTAGGGATCTTTAATAGTTAGTTGCGGATTCCTTGCTAGCTGATGAATTTTCTATTCTTAACGACATTTAGCATTATTTTGGTTAGTGTACAGAACTTCTCTGATAGAATCTCTTGAAGCAGTGCTAAATTAATTTCTAATTGCAATTTGGCTCTTGAGGAATTTGGTCAAGTAAGTGAGCAAGTCGGAAAATTTCCTTAACTGGAACTACGAAAATGATGGATGATATAAACTACATTGTATATTCAAAAGTGATCAGAACAGTTTTAATTTTTAAAATGGCTTTGCGGATTTTCGCTTGGTCAGTCAGGATTTACAAGATTTAAATCTGGAATAATTCAGACTTTCACGATTCAAGTCGTATAAAGTCAAGTTGACTGTGTTGTGTGTCCATGTTTACCAGTGGTGGAGGCCCAAGGCAACACGCCCTGCATACAATTTTTCAACTGTGTCAAAAGAAATAACCTGCGCCATCAAAGCCTTTCCCCCGCCTTCTTTCTTCGGAGGCGCCTCTTTTTTTCGACCAAACATGGCAGAACGTTTATTTTGTAAGAAAAATAATATACTCAAATGCTGATTTGTTAACGATGATCTAGTAATGATTCACAGCGGCATGTTTCGTTAGTCAAAAAGTTATGACCACAAAATCAATTTTCGAGGTCCTGGCTTTAAATATTCAGGCAAATGGACAAAGCCTCGCGCTATAAAATCTCGAAATTCAAATGAGCAGAATTAAATTCAGCCAAACTATTTCTCATTACGAAATCTTTTACGATATTAATTATAGTTTTTTTATAATAAATATAGTTCTGTTTACGTTTATTCATGTAGCCCATAATCGTAAGGTTGAGATTGAATTTTATGCGGTGTACCAAAGAAGATCTAAGAGTCATAGACTGTATCAGCTTCCACGTAGGCTAATTTCGCTTCTGGTTATAAATGTTTAGTGCAGCCACTTCAGTTGTAGGCTAACTTGCTAAGTGATACCGCTATTCAACTTATCTTCAGTTTTAAGACACCCAAATAGGCTCGTAATACAGAAGTTTATATTTAGGCTTTGAGAATAAAACTGCTCGCAGATGGCAAATATGTGAGAAGACAGATACTTCAGAAGAGTCGATTGCTCGATCAGACAGGAGGCTCTTCTATAAATCGCAGTTCTTCGGCCACTGCATTTATCAGCTCTTGCCACCTCCTCGTGAGGACAAGACAGTAGGCTATAGCCTACTCACTACTCACTCGCAAGACAGGACATCGATCCGTTCATGCTGCCTTTTCGGAAATCTAAACTACTTATAAGTGGCTTTGTTAATCGACGCATCTTAAGTTATATTTAACTGTGTATGCGTGACTTTATAATCTATGGCTAGGGGAACTAGGGGCGAGATGGATCACTGGGGTATGATGGATCCCTTCAATTTAACCTATCTATGGTGTCGTCATCTACCGAATGTGTTTGAATACTGTTGACGACTTGGTTCTTTGTCTACAAGTGCGAACCGAAACGACAGTTTTTCGTTTTTTATGAAGAAAAATCGATTTTTGACCTGTCTGATCTTATTTTCAGCTGAAGGTGATTCCTTAAATATTCAATTACGCATTGTGACAGGTTTTTGACAAAAGCATATTTTGTTAGAAGTCCCTTTTTGTGTTTGAAGAACGAATTCAGTATTGGCGTGATGCACAGCGGATATTAGTTTTCATTACTGAAAAGTTTATACCTTCTGCATGGGGCGACTTGGATCAGTCACCGACGGGGCAAGACGGACCCTGTGATCCATCTTGCCCCAATGGGTGTGTGTGTGAACTCTACTTGTGGTAGGCCTATGACAATTTTCATTCGACATCAAATTCTTTACCATATTAACAGCTGTTATAACAGAAGCCCTATATATATATGAATGGTACCATCCCGCTATTCCGGGGGTCCGCTATTCCGGGGTCCGCTATGCCGGTGGTCCGCTATTCCGGGGGTCCACTTTCTGGAGGTCCTCTATATATGCCATATATACATACCTACATACATACAAACATGCAGAGATACATACATACATGCATGCATACATTCATACATAAATACATGCATACATACATATATGCATGCATACATACATGCATACATACATATATGCATACATACATACATACATACATACATACATACATACATACATACATACATACATACATACATAAATACATACATGTATGTATGTATCTGTGAATGTGTGTATGTATGTAGGTATGTATATAGGGCACATAGAGCGGACCCCCGGAAGAGCGGACCCCAAGAATAGCGGATCCAAACCATAAGAATAGCCTGGCAGCTTACCATAATGAAAAGAAAAAGTGACGGATTACAGTGGTCCATCTTGCCCCAATGACGGATTACAGTGGTCCATCTTGCCCCATCATTGGGGCAAGATGGACCATAATTTAAAAAAATTAATTAGAAAATTCTCCTCCCCCAAAAGGAATGCAATCAAATTTGTGTTGCCCATAGCTATGTTACCTCATGGGCTAGGAGTAGAACAAAAAAATTTCTTTTGTAGCACATTTACGGCTTTTTAAAACCGAAAATTCCTTAAGGGATCCATCTCGCCCCTAGTTCCCCTACTTTTGTACGGGGGTCGTCCATTAATTATGTCAACAAATTTTTGGAAGTTTTTGACCCCCTACCTCCCCCTTGTCAACAACTGTCAAACATTCAAGGACCCCGTAATAATATTATGTCAAAATAAATTTACCCCCCCCAAATTATCTTTCCATCGAAAAGAAACTCTAAATATTAGATTTTCGAAAAGAAACCAGGATATTCACATTTAAGAGATTATGCAGCGCATTTTCCCATTAATCTGGGAACAATAAACAAGATAACTTAAAACGAAGAAAATAATGCGTTTTATTAAATTACAAACAAGAATGAAATCGATCACTCATGAAGACTTTCCGAATCTATGTTTGCTTTTTGATTAAATTATTGTTGACGTCAGTTTGTCTTGAATATCCCTCCCCCTTGTCAAGAATTGTCAAACTTTTCCAAACCCCCTCCCTCCCCCATTTTGTTGACACAATTAATGGACGACCCCTACTGTTTATTTTTAAGTTTATTTTAAAATTTTATGTAATCATTGTGTACATGTAATGCATGTGCGACTTGCAGAAGCAAATAAAGACTAGGCCTACTTATTTTCTTAACTGCCAGAGCCCAGTGATTCCAGGATTGTTCGTTGGTCTTACACGTATGCTATACGTTTGTCTAAGAATTTCTAGCGCCCTCAACACCAACACCACAGCCACCACCATCACCGCCACCACCACCATTAGCAACACCTTCATCGTCATCATCAAGGTCTCCTCCTCTCCCTCCTTCTCCTCTTCCTACTCCGCCTTTTCTTCTTTTCTCAATCCTCCTTATCCTATTATAGTCAGGCTTCATCCTCCTTCTCATCCTTGCTCGTTTCCCTTTCGTCCTAATTCTCCTCATCTTCCTCCTCGTCTTACACCTATCTTTCTTCTCCTCAATCGTCATCCTCTCTCCTCATTATCCTCCTACGTTACTTCCTCCTCTCTCTTCTTTCACGCCTCCTCCTCCTCCTGCTTCACCTCCTTCTACCCCTCCTCCTCACATCTAATCCTCCTTCTGTGTAGGTTACGTAAGTTATAATGAAGGCCATGTTTAATCACCAGTTTGACCTCAGTTGAACTTCCTCCAACAGGATGTAAGCCGAAATGTCGTCAGAGTACATAGGCCTAAATACCAGGCCATGCGTTTAAACTATTCTCTGTAGGGCTACGTGCGTAGCTGCACAGCTAGCACATATTCAGACTATTCTCAAGAACGGAATAGTGTTTCGCACAGCATGCAATATATATATATGTATATATATGCATATATACACACATACATATATATACATATTACATATATATTTATAATATATATGCATGTGTATATATATATATATATATAGAGGCATATATCTAGGACAGATTTAGTTGTCTTCAGACTAGTGTGAATACGGCGACTCCTATTACTAATTCTCCTAAACAGTGGTCTAGATAACACAGTCCTATATGGTTCTAACTGGGATAATAATTAGGGTATGCATCACACACACAAACGTAAATACCAATCATATAGCCTTCGTAGTCCCGGATTCTGGTTCTTTTGAAGTATAAGAACGTAGCTGTGATAAAAAGCTGAGTATAATTGATGGTGGCCTTCGACATTGCGACAACAGCGCTACATAAAGTCACTAGATTAGATTAGATTGAGTGCACTGGTGGTGATTGACGTATGCATACTGGAAGCTGGTAATCTGACCATCTGGAAACCGGACTCGGACCTCCTTTGAGTATACCCTCTGGAAACCCCTCTGACTTGACGCAGTGCTCGTGAATGGGCTGGTGCCCTACGCTTGGCTTTCGAGCGGCGCTTTAGAAGTTTGGAGCTTACGATTACAATTACGATTACGATTACTGGACTACGAAAGTGCCGAGTTAGTGCAGACATCAACGGAATCAGTAGTCGATCTCCAGGTCACCGGAGCTCCTATACTTCCTATTGTGTCTTCGGTCTGTAGATAGGCTAGTGCTCTGTGCCAATGCCTTTAACGCTGTAAGGACAAGCTGCATTGGCTTCCCAGTCGTTAAAGGGTCAAGCAGCGCTTCATAAATTTCGAGCGTACGATAACCTGCACGTGGAACTGTTCTGTAAGCGTTACTTTACTGTTGGTTGTAATTTGGAATTGTAAGAGTATAGGAATCCTTAACGATGCAGATGTTTTCTCTGGTTTTGCCACTCCTGTTAGCCCGAGGGATCAGCGGAAGTGGATTGGACACTGGTGACAGATCCTCCGATAGTCTTATCTACACAACGAGAGAGGACGGTAAACCGCTGGAACTGGATTTTGAGCGTCACGTCTGGAACGAGCTTCTGTTTCTCTGGCCCCAGGATTTGGAAAGGCAAAACAACGAAGAGACATTGTTGGTCGTGTCCCGGAAGATCCTAAGCACAACGGAGTTTCTGGAGTCGCTGGATGCCTGGAAAGCGAGACGACACGAATTCAAATACCTTCGTCTGTCATGTTCCAGTGAAACAACTGGAAAATCCGAATGCATCTGTTCCAGTTATGTACGTTCCTCAAACCTCACTAATGGAGGCACCACGGTCTCTTCCGCAAGAATGGATTGGGTGCGCACTTCCATTTCACGCTGCCCATCTCTTCCACGACTCGGTCCTCATGATTTCAGAGACTTCGTTAACGTAGCTGTACTCGATTTCGACCACGTACGGTTCGGAGTGGTCGAACCAGGTACGTTTCGTCAGCTGAGTGCGCTGCAAGTCGTTAGATTCTCGAATATTTCGATATCCGTGGACGAAATGTCGCTCGGAACTTTGTGTGGATTGTCGACGCTGCGATCAGTAGAGATATTCGGTGTTCTGATGGGTGAGGGTGACAACGACACATCGCCAACTGATGCAATTATTCGACTGCTCAGCTGTGATGTGGGTGAGAACTCAGCTGGTGAGAAAAAAGCCGTGCGAACTGGTTTTTTAGACATTCAGAATGCCTCGATTGAGTCTCTGAAGGCGACCGTCTTTGCGGATTTGAATCGGGATGTCGTGCGTTCAGTCAATCTGTCTTGGAACTTGATTCGGACGATCGAAGGAAGCGTGTTCTTAGGATTTCGGAATGCGGTAGAGCTGGACATCTCTAGGAATCTAATAACGAGACTGGAAGCCCCGGTTTTCTCGGAACTTCTCAGCTTGGAGTATTTGAATCTGGAATCCAACCGTCTGGAAGTATTAGACACCGTTGTCTTTGAGAAGCTGGTGTCATTGCGCATGCTCAATCTGGCGGGGAATCGCATTTTTCTTGTGAACGGTGGCTTCAACGTTCTGTCGAATCTGGATTATCTGGATCTTGGAGGCAACAGACTGTCATTCGTGAACGAAGTAATCGTCTCAAACTGCAGTCGACTGGAAAAGCTGTGGTTGGGTGGAAACGAAATCGCAGACGTCGACGAAAACGCTTTGAAAGGAACCTCCGTCTTGCGAATCCTTGATTTATCCAACAATCGTCTATCCAACGAAACCAACCTCAGAAACTTTTTCCAACATACTCTAACTTTTACAGTTTTAAAACTTGGAAACAACAACCTAACGCGCCTACTGCCTTCGATGTTTAGACCCAGCACAGCCACCTACGAATCCACACTTCTATTAATCGATCTGTCATCGAACCAACTGGAATACATCGACAAAGATGCATTCATACATCATGAAGAGTTGTTGTACCTCATTCTTCAGTTCAACAGACTTACCGATCTACATCCGGATACATTTAATACCAACAAGAAGCTACTCTACTTAAGCGTCGCCTACAATTTTCTCGAATCCATTGTTCCACTACCAGACAGCGTTCAAGAACTGGCGGCCAGCTACAATCGTATCAAACGCCTTCCGCTGCTCAATAAAACCATGCCGAACCTGTGGGGCTTGGTTCTGGAAGGAAACAAGAGGCTTACATCGATTGGTAGCGATTCGTTAACGATGTTTCCAAGACTGAAGGCACTCCTCATCAAAGACTGCAGCCTATCGCAGATAGCCGACGACTCTTTTCGAAGCAATCATGAACTGAGATCGGTCGACCTGTCCATGAACAACCTTGACTTGAATTTCAGCGTAGACTACTTCGAAAGCTCTGTCGGTCTCTACTCGCTGAACTTCAGTCACAACAACATCAAGTCCGCGCAGAATCTCTTCCTGGGCAAAACTCGCTCCGCAATTACGGTCGACTTGAGTCACAATCCGATCCGCACCTTTCCCGATCAGCCCAGGGACATGGAACTGTTCACCGCCATCTCGACCATTAGACTAATCATGGTCAACTGCAGCCTTGAGGCAATCTCCGAGTTTTCCCTAGCGGAGGCTTCTTCGATGACGGTCCTCGATCTGGCATCGAACCGATTGAAGGAGTTCCGTCCTTTGCACATCCAAGACCGCTTAGATGATGCCCCATATCAAGTCATCCTTGACGATAATCCAGTCCAGTGTTCGTGTCAGATGACTTGGCTTACCGACGACCAGTACTCGCGTAACTACAGAGTACCGTACTGTTACAAATCGATATCGCAAACGCTAGTACCGTTCAACTCTATCAGCAAAGACGAGTTTCTTTGCAGAGTCACGGAGTACTGTACGATTGAATTTCCGCAGTGTGACTGCTACTCGGAGTCCATCGCCGGCTTGCCAACGTACCTTGACTGCTCTGGAAAAGGCATCGGAGTCTTTCCGAAGAATCTACAACCGTCAATGAGGGTCGTACACTTCGAAGGCAACTCCCTTCTGTCTTTCACAAGAGGAACGGTGACGAAAAAGATGGATAAGGTTGAGTCGTTGTATCTCGATAACAACCAGATATTCGAAATTGAACCGTTTTCGTTTGAGAAGTTTCCGAATCTTGTGCTGTTAAGTCTAAGCGGAAATCGCATAAGTCATCTCAGAAACGGCGTATTCGCAAAGCTAAGGAAACTAACCAGTCTGCACCTTCACGGAAACATAATCCAAGAGCTCGATGGCTTTCTTCTGAACGACCTTCACCTTCTCAACGTCCTGACGCTGCATAACAACTCTCTGAGTCTCCTCACCGGTGAGACCATGCAGGGTGTGTCTTCTCTGGCCTACCTCAGCAACCTCACCCTCCACGACAACCCGTGGTCCTGCAACTGCGACAACGCCACGTTCAAATACTGGATCCAACAACACGCAGACATCATTCACAGCATCTCGAACGTCGTCTGCAACGACACACCAATTGTGACAATTCCCGATGAGGACCTTCTCTGTTACGATCCGTTCAGGACCGTCCATCTCAGCCAGTACCATCCCGAACTTCTCCTCACCGTCTGCACCCTATCCGTACTGGTACTTCTGGTACTGGTTCTCGTCTACCGCTACCGGTACGTTCTACAAGTCTTGATCTACAGCAGATTCCACCTGCATCGGAAGCAGAAGGAAAACGTGTCCTCTGTGTACGACGCAATTGCTATCTACAACGGTTCAGACAGTACAGTACGGCGCTGGATCAAGGACGTCCTTCTGCCACACCTCGAACCGAGGTTCCAGCTGTACATACCAGATCGGGATATGCTGCCCGGAACAGTCGAGAGCAGCGAGATCGTGGAGAACATCGCACTAAGTCGAAGGACTATCATCGTGTTGTCGCCAGGAGCGGAGGAGAAACGGGAGATCCAGTTTGCCCTGGAGGCTGCGAACGATAGAGCGAGAGTCGACGGATCTAGGCATCGCGTGATCGTCGTGGTCCTCGATACGGTGAGTCGTAAGAGTCTGCTGGCAAACGGTCGACTGAACGAAGGTCTGAAGGCGTATCTGAAGGCAGGGCAGTATCTCTGCACCGCAGACAGACTCTTCTGGGATAAGTTGGTCTTCTTTATGCCGCGTTCTGCTGCGGGAAAAGAAGCTCCCAGAGGTCGGGATTATGCTATTGGAATGGAAAGCGTTTCACTCACTTTGACATGACTTTAGGCAAGACAGTAACTTGGTACTTGCCCTCGAAGATTTCAAAGGTGTCACTGACCAGAAAAGCGCGCCACTTACTCTCAAGGCATTTGTAATGTTCCTTAAGGGTGCTATATAAATTTACAGATATAAGCACAGTTACCTAAGACCTGATTACTTTTTGGTTTTGGTCCGCCATCAGTTGGTGCCTTGTGCATTAATAGTTTTTCGAAGATGTGTTGTCTCGCTGTGTTCAGTCAATGCAGAACTTATATAGAACTAGTTTAATGTTGGTGTTGTTCGGGTCTTTTACATGGGCATTAAAAGGCGAAATGTACTTATTGTAAAGTAATTAAGTACGGTTACACTCTGAGCAGAACTGTCTGCAAACGGTAATATCGGTCAACGGTAGTAATGTGGCTGCATCGCCTATAGGCATGAATTGTCTGGTAATGTGGTGCTTGCATAATCTAACTCTAAGAACTTCTATAGCGCCAATGATTAAGGCATCAGTCGTTGGTCGCTACTAATCGGAATCGGTATGCAAACCAAATTCCAGGGCGAGTTCTGTCGAAAGCGAAGAAGGGAGTCCGAGAAAGCAAGGAGACGGCGTATACGGAGGAAATGAGTGCAAGAAGAGACGAGATTTTAGCTGAGATCTGAAGGTCAGAACATAGGCCTACTTTTCGGAGCTAACTTTTTCCCGGAAGAGAGTTCCGGAGTCTAGGGTTAGCAAAAGAAATTATGTCCCTGTCGAAAGCTGCCCTTGTCCACGAAATTCTCAGACTGAGACTGAGAGAGTCAGATGACCTGCATCGGCTGATACAGGGATATTCATGTGCACTATCGGAATGAAGTATAACTATCAGTGCTGAAAGTGGTTTGCAAAAAAAGCCGGGTCTCATGGCGAGCGCGGGGCCGCAGGCCTATTTGGGGGTCTGGGCTCCAGGCCCTCGTTGGGGCCCATGGGCAAATTTCTCTGTTTGAAACTACGTTTTCTATTATTATTGGCATAGGCGGCGATCACGGGGGGTCGAGAGGGACATGACCCCACCTTTAAGAGTGGGGGGACACGCCATACATTTGTCCCCCCCAAAATTTAGAAGAAACACCAAAAAAGGCCAAGAAATGTAATTGCGCGTGAGGGTTTCACTGCCTTTTTGACCGGATAAGTGTTCCCCCCAAAAATTGTCTGAGGAGATGAATGCCTAAAAAAAGGTCATCAGATTTTTTCGGAGATGAATTCCTAAAAAAGGTCATCAAATTATTTGTGGGCGTGAATTCCCAAAAACGTCATCAAGCAGGCCATGGTCGACTTTGTCCCCCCCCCCACCTGTGAAACAAGATCGTCGCCACTGATTTTTGGTACTTATTATATATAATAAATACATAAATGCTTAAACACGCGACCCGGCTAAGATAGGTCGCGAAAATGAATGCCGGGTCCCACACCCGGACAGACCCGCTCATTTTCAGGTCTGATAAATATGTAGGCCTAGTGTTAGAAAATAATCGAAAGTTCCGGGTGGCAGCAAGGACAATAACAACGCAAGGGTCACCATTTAATTAGGTTTTTTTATTAAGTGATAATTATCTTCCGGCTCTCTTAATTATAATTACAGAACCAGTGTCGTTAAGTAGGCCTACGGTTTTAATATGCAAACTCGGAATGAAGTTCAGTGCCGAGGTCGTTTGGTAAAGACCAGGGACAGGCCCGGTTCGTCCATATGGGCAAGTGGGCAACCGCCCAGGGCCGCCGATTTTTAGGGGCCGCCAATTTTCCAATTTTCCCAAAAAATTTGACCATTTTTATAAGCTAAAAGAGGTGAATGACTAAAAAAAAAAAAAGGTCATCAACTTTTTTTGTGCTTAGGGCCGCCGATTTGCCGATTTGCCCAGGGCCGCCAAATGTCTTGAGCCGGGCCTGACCAGGGACGTCATTTGGGGGGGGGTAAGGTGGGCATTTGCCCTGGCTTTTGAAGAAAATGAAAAAGGATGGAACAAGAAAAGGAGGAAGAAGAAAGGGGTTTAAAAGACAAAATATGATATTCAAATTCAGGGACGTCATTTGAAAGGTGTAGGCCTGCACTGCAGGGACTAGTTTATAGGCCTAGCTAGGTACAGAGTGCTGGATTTACCGTGAGGCAAATGGGGGAAGCTGGCCAAGTTTGAAGAAAGACCAAGGAAGTCAACACCTCTTTTTTGACCAGAAAAGTTCAAGTGTTCTGTATCCCCCCAGCTGTCAAGCAAGATCGCCGCCAGTGCCCCCGGAAAAATACTCAAATGACATCCCTCCCCTTGGAAAAAGCTGAAATGACGTCTCTGGCAAAGAACGATAGCAAAATAAAAGAAAGATGCAAAAGATACGTCTAGGAAGATCAGAGCAAAAATCACAAACAATATAAAACTTGAAGTCTGACGCGAGAAAACGCTAACGTTAAATGTCGCTTTGTTTTCGATCGAAAACTAATTAGTAAAAATAATAACATCTTGCACCACTGATATAGTCGATAAGTTTGTGTTAGAAAATCAACGACGTAATCGCAGCGTCACAGTCCGTCACTGCCTCTTGATAGCTCAGTGTCGTTCAGTCAACAAAATGGCGACGATCACAAACAGTCCGAGAGCGATAAAGGAGGAAAGTTTGTTTTTCGTTGCTGAACATTCTCTCGGCGGGTCAACGCTCGCATCTCTTAGAATCGGGGAATAGAGATCCAACCAATACGTGGTCAGATCGTGTACAATTGTTGCCCTGAAAATAAGAAAACAGTGGCATTAACAGTATTAACTATAATTCCAAACAAGCTGGCTGCGGCGGACTAAATTTGATATAGCGCCAGTAAAATATGCCGTTGGTCTCTCTGATGTGGCTTTGTGTGGGGATGAGGAATTTTAGAGTTGCATTACATTACAGAGAAATAGAAGAAGGGTATGTAAACAGGGCTGTAGTGGTAAAATTTGAGGTGAGTATACGCTACCGGTGACCAGCGGCGTAAACAAATTTGAAGACCTGTTTAGGAATTCGTCTCAGAAAAATTTCTGAATTTCACAAATTCCCTTCAAATTTTCTGACTTTTTACGATTTCGTCTCTGAAAAAGTTGATGACCTTTTTTTTAGTCATTCGCCCTAAAAACCTTTAAAAACCTCTCTTTTTTGAAAAATGTTCGTTCCCAGAGGTAAGTATACGCTGTATACCCGCGTATACCCTCATCTACAGCCATGAGTATACGCTCTCAAATTTCTCTAGAGGTAAGTATACGCTGTATACCCGCGTATACCCTCGACTACAGCCCTGTATGTAAAGACGGTAGAATGTTTTCACTGCATCAGTAGTCATGCACGAGTTGCTGTTGAACGAAAGCGATAATTAGCGGTGTCCTCCCCTTTGATTTCAACATTCGGACTGGCACTACCCGAAACGGCACCGGCGCAGTTCAAGCATGGGGGCGCCTCTGATCTGAATAGGTATTGTATTGTATTGCATCTGATCATTTATAAAGCGCCTCTCACAGTGTTCAATAATCAGAGGCGCTCCCAGTGCGAAAGACCTAGTGAATAGAAAGTGGTTTTAAGACAGCGGAACGAGGCACTTGGACCACCAGCTAATAAAGAGGCACGTGTCAATGGAGGAGGTTGATTCCAAGGAGCAGGGCCAATGCATGAAAGGCTGAAAAGGTATCTTTGGAAGGAGCTGTAAATGCTCAAAATGAATGAATGAATGAACGAATGAGTGTATGAAATTGAGTTTGTCACTATATACACTCACTTGAAAACGACGTTACCGCTGCTTGTGTCAGGTGCTCGCCACGTGATCGTCTCGTTGATCTTGTACTGTGGAGTCAAATGCGTGACAGCCGACTGTTAATCCAAAGACAATACACGTCTCTTTCAATTATTAAAAGTAAAAAAAAAACCAGCCGGCTGTTAACATCAAAGACAATAGAGGCCTTTATCTCTTTTAACGAATAGATCGGGTAAGGTCTTTGACCGTCACTGCTAGTTTAAAGGGGTGCCACGCCATTTGAGGTCCCCGGATACCGATCGTCTTGGCCCGAGATTAAATCTCTGAAACTGCGCGCACAGAGGCGCATGAGACGTACGCTATAACCAACTTCCTATTGCAGGCAATAAAAAGTTTAGAGCTACTATAAGGAAACGCAGTTGGCTGCTCATGCTTACAATAGCAGACATTTATGTGTAATTTGTCTGGCTAAGCATGCAATAGCCAGTCTTGTTGTCCTCGAGACCAAGGTCTTGGCCTCGAGTGCACTCGAGTTCGTTTTTAAAAGTCTTGGTCTTGGTCTTGGTCTTGAGGTTCAAGGTCTTGGTCTTGGTCTTGGTCTTGAGGTTCAAGGTCTTGGTCTTGGTCTTGGTCTTGAGGCTCAAAGTCTTGGTCTTGGTTTTACAAGACCAAGACCAAGACTTTTGAAAATATTAACAGTCATTTAACAAAACGCAAGGATTATAAAAATTAATTACTAATACAATTGCTTTAGTATTTACACGGTGTGAGTGAGGCTTTACTGTTGTTTTGGACATTTATTTTGACTTCCGGTTATTTACCATGGAATGATTTCAAAACAGAGTCACAATTTGTGCATTTAGGCCTACATCCGGTACTTGAAAAGCTGCTCTGTGTGCCAGTGAATTCAGCACTGCAGAACGTATTTTTCACATGGCAGAATTTTTATGAGGCTCCACAGGTCACGTCTTGGTCATAAAATTCTGAGCAAATTGGTTTTTATAAAATGCAACAGGCATTTGGAATAACATTTCGCATGAGACTTTAGTAAATACGAATTCGGAATTCTCTGCACTCTGCATTTGGAGTTGTTTTGTCTGAATAAAATAAAAGATTCATGCTTTAATTAAAATAGCGAGTAGGCTAGTCAGACTTGACGATTTTTTCAGTAAGGAATAGAAGTCTGGATATGGTTGTGATTTTTTGGGTATTTTTCTCGGTTTTGGTCTTGAGTTTCAAAGTCTTGGTCTTGGTCTTGGTCTTGAGGTTCAAGGTCTTGGTCTTGGTCTTGAGGTTCAAGGTCTTGGTCTTGGTCTTGGTCTTGAGGTTCAAGGTCTTGGTCTTGGTCTTGGTCTTGAGGTTCAGGGTCTTGGTCTTGGTCTTGGTCTTGAGGTTTGAGGTCTTGACAACAAGACTGGCAATAGCAGACATTAATGTGTAATGTGTCTGGCTAACGAAAGCTTTTACCTATTAAGGACAATCATTCAGGCCCGGTTCGTCCTATATATATAGGCAAACTAGGCAGCCGCCTACGGCCGCCGATTTTTAGGGGCCGCCAATTTTGGATTTTTCAAAAATTATTAACAGTGAATTGCTAAAAAAAAAAGGTGACGACATTCATTTGTGAGGCGAAAAAAAGGTGACGACATTCATTTGTGAGGCGAATGACTAAAAAAGGTGAAATCCCAAAAAGATGGACGAAATTGAAATTTCCATGACGAAAATCTAAAAATTTCGGCCGGTCTGCTCAGGGCCGCCGGTTTGCCTAGGGCCGCCGGTTTGCCGGTTTGCCGGTTTGCCTAGGGCCGCCGGTTTGACGTTTTGCCTAGGGCCGCCAAATGTCTTGAGCCGGGCCTGCAATCATTGCTACATTTATAATATGGAGCCCAACTATTGGATGTCGACTTGGCTTCGTCAACGCATTGCCGACGCTTTCACTTGAAGATATACCATCAACTTTTCCTTCTACATAAGATTAGATAATCTAATTGCATTGTTAAGAAATTTTGCGTTGTTTTGCCCGATGAGGCAAATGTTCTCGTGTTGGTAAGTGAGTAAGTAGATTTTACGGCGATGGTTTCGAAGCAGTCGAGCGTCTTAAGAACGGAAGTGGACGGAACGGAGAAAGTTCCCACGGCGTTGTTCGTCACTGAAATCAAGAATCAACGCAGAACACAAAGTTTTATACACAGTATACAGTTTAGTAAGCAGTGTTGGGTACAATTTAAATAGTAAATACTATTTAAACAGTATTTAAATAGTTTATGACTATTGACGCCACTATTTAAAATAGTCACGTAAAAGGTCCTATTGAAATAGTATTGAAATAGCATACAACTATTTACTATTTATTAAAAATTAAATAGGGGCCTAGTCAACCACCAGTCTGAAAAAATAAATGTAAAAAATAACTTATATAATTTCTTACTCATTATTAAGTTCTTTACCTCTATGTTTATTACACTCTAATTAGTTTTTAAAAATATTTTTGATCAGTAGACATCGATAATGTTGATAGAGATAAGAAGGTAGTTAATAAGTGCAGGTTGTGCCCTGGAAAAACTGAAATTAGCGGGCGTGCTAGTGACATTGTAAATGACACCGATAGTAGCTAAATAGTTTTTAAATAGTCCAGTGGTATTTGCAATAGTCCACAGCTATTGACTATTTTAAATACTATTTCAATAGTTTTCTGCATGTACTATTTACTATTCTATTCTATTTAAATAGTCAACCGGACTATTTACCCCAACACTGTTAGTAAGTAAGTAAGCAAGGCAGTAAGAAAACTATTATGTATATATGTGTGTATGTGTGTGTATGTATCATACATAATGTATGTATATATGTATGTATATATGTATGTATGTAGGCCTAACTGTGTATGTATGTATGTGTGTAAGTTTGTTTGTACGTACGTGTGTATTTATGTATGTATGTCTGTATGTAGATATTTATAAAGCGCATTTTAGGAACCCTCAAAATGGCTATAGGAACGTGGCTGTTATAAAATGTAATCAAATCAGCATGGGAATTGTAGAAAAAAGACTGGGGGTTAACATTTTATCCGTATTTTTGCAAACTGATGTCAACGATATTTGAAAGCAGCTGATTTCAACGCTAGCAGTTTTCCAATCCTTCCTTTGTTGAGAAAATTCAAAAATTCAAAAATGATACACCATGGAAATTTCTTCCCTTTGTCAGAGGCTCGGAGTCAAATAATGCTAAATCACACTAGCACAACTGAGGGGGTTGGAGACGACCCCCTTTGGGTGTGCAATGAAAACTTAACTGGGGGTCCTAAGAAAGACTACGGGGTCGAACCCACCAACCCCTCCGACAATTCCCACCCTGAATCAAAAGCTCGAATCGCAATAGTAAACTCCAAATTTCTGAAGTGCCACTATAAGACTAATCGCAGGGCACCAGCTTATTCACAAGCGCTGCGTCGTGTCACGGGGAGATGTCATGTGAAGATTGGATTTACCTTCGATTGTATATGTATTTGGCGAGGCGCAGTTGACGGACCGAGCCATCAGCAGAATACCTTTGAACATGTTCGACCCGGTTGATTGATTGGCTACGATGCTCACTGCCAGAAAACAACTCACCAAGTCAGATGTTAAGATAATTCTATGTACTGCAACGTACGTGCAATATATTGCGCATTTCAATTACAGAAGCAGTTGCATTAGATTATTTAAAGTAAGCTCAGATTAAACTAGATCAGGTCACGTCAGATAAAACTAGATTAGATTAGATTAGCTAATATCAGGTCAGGTCACGCCATGTCAGATAAAATTAGATTTTGTAGACAGTGTGAGAATTGTAGAAACACGACTGGGGGTCAGACTTTGATGAGTTTGATCCATATGAAGTTGAATATTTTATCTGTATTTTTGCAAAGTGAGGAAATTCAAAAATGCAATAGAAAGCTTAAACTCCTTAAAGTGATGACATCACCAAATTTCTTAGTATAGGGCCTACAATTCACATGGGCACAAATCTCACAATAAACCAGAGCATTACTTTGTTAGTAACCCACAAAGCGATTTGTGAAAGAAAATGCTAAAATATATGAACAATATAATCACACTTTAACAACTGAAGGGGTTGGAAACGACCCCCTGGGCTGTGTAATGAAGACTTAACTGGGGGTCCTAAGAAAGACAGGGTTGAACCTCCCAAATCCCCCCCCCAAATTCTCACCCTGAGTTTAGATTAAATCAAATCAGTTTAGATTAGATTAGAAACCGATCTCTGCTCACGTTGATAAGACTTTCCCGGTGTGTAGGTGAGACTTTCTGCCTGGACGACGATGTGAAAGGGAGGAATCCGACTGTTACCGTACGTCGGTAAATCGTTCTGGGCCTGGTGTATGTGTCCTTCGTCCCCGGTCACTCCACCCTGCCGGGTACCAGGCTTCATGAACTCACAGGCGTAGATGGGTGCCCCGTTGCTGAATGCCTCGCCCTGCGAAGGGATAAGGGTGAGCAGCAGCAGAGGCGACAAGAGTCTTAGGCCAACCATGACGAAACACTTTGCAACCATGGATGACGAAGGGTCGCTCAGAAGTTCACCTCTGATGGCCTGTGACAAATTGGGAGAATCTTAAATAATAATTTACGGTTTTAATTTTTTATCCGCCATTACGACAATACATTTATGATTTATTGATAGCCATGTTTTAACGCCTTTGCGAGCAAATCTGAAGACGTTATGCAAATAGCCAAATATATATATATATATATATATATATATATATATATATATATAGTATTGTATTTCAAAACTTATAAAACGCCTCTGCCCAGTGCCCACCAATCAGAGGCGCGCCCAGTGCGAAAGTCCTCGGGAATAAAGGGAAGTTTTAAGAAAAGCTGTGGCAGGACCATCAGGTAATAGTGCAGCCCGGACCGAAGGAGGAAGCTGATTCCACAACGAAGGGCCAATACTAACGAAGGAACGAGACTGGGCCATAGCCGCTCTCATTCGGGGAACAAATAAGTCAAGTCGATCAGAGGAACGCAGAGGGCGAAGGGAGCTAGCTGAGGCAGGAAGACATAATTTATTGTTTGTGTAACATATAAAGAGAAAGAGAGCGATAAAGAGAGACAGACAGACAGACAGACAGACAGACAGACAGACAGACAGACAGACAGACAGACATGGGAATGCCACGGATGTAGTTAAATTGTACATAGGCCTAGATGACATATGTACATATACTTCTTGTTGATGTCAGAGAGACAGAGACAGAGACAGAAACAGAGACAGAGAGAGACAGAGAAAGACAGACAGAGAGAAGATGCCGACAACACGGCATTAGTGCATCACCGACATAGAATAACAAGACGACGTCATGAATTCGTCGTCGACGTATGAGAGCCATAACCGAATTACAACTACTCCATTCCCTCATCTTCATCACGGAGACAGGACTTGGCTCTTAGCATCCGTCGCCCAACAACATCCTATTCCCTTTCACTTCCAATATGATCAGTTGCGCAAACAGGCGGATTACAGCGAAAACAGCATAGAGAGAGAAACGTCGGTAGCACTATAAGCGCACCGTGTCTGACAGAAGCAGACATTTATTTGGCGTGCTAAGAACAGATTTTGTCTGAGAATGGAACATCAGTGAAGCCTGATTCCAGGTACACAGATTTAATTAATGCAACGCATCACAGAACAATACAATATAATACAATACAATGTAACTGACATTCGATAATGCCCTCCTTATACCGAGTTCAGAAGTGCATATTGAAACCGTGCAACAGGAAGCATTTCATACTTTAAAGAGAGCGGAAACAGATTGGAAACAGAGCAGAAACATATGGAAACGTCAATACCAAGTCACAATCAGGTCAAAATTCTGAAGCTCAGTCCACTAAAACACTAAAATGTTTTAGTGTGAACTGATCTTATAACGTAGTTAACAAGAGATGAGAACGCTGGTGAGTAATCGCACACTTTAGTGATACAAAAATAAGACTATCTTTTCTGAACTGGATCGATTGTTTTACCAGTAATTGAGTGTAGCTCCCATCTACCATAAAATAAGGTATAAGCCTATGATAGATTGCTATCTACCTATCTATCTATCTATCTATCTATCTATCTATCTATCTATCTATCTATCTATCTATCTATCTATCTATCTATCTATCTATCTATCTATCTATCTATCTATCTATCTATCTATCTATCTATCTATCTATCTATCTATCTATCTATCCATCTATCCATCTATCTATCTATCTATTCATCAATCTAGAAATCTATCCATCCATCCATCCATCCATCTATCTATCTATCTATCTATCTATCTATCTATCTATCTATCTATCTATCTATCTATCTATCTATCTATCTATCTATCCATCCATCCATCCATCCATCCATCCATCCATCCATCCATCCATCCATCCATCCATCGATCTCTCTATCTATCTATCTATCTATCATCTATCTATCTATCTATCTATCTATCTATCTATCTATCTATCTATCTATCTATCTATCTATCTATCTATCTATCTATCTATCTATCTATCTATCTATCTATCTATCTATCTATCTATCTATCTATCTATCTATCTATCTATCTATCTATCTATCTATCTATCTATCTACCTACCCATACCTATCTATCTATCCATCTATTCTGTAAAGCCTTTCTCTTACTTGTCTGATGAAGAAATTCGAGGCCGTTTATTAGGATTATCAGATTGCAGAGTTTTCCATAGCAAATCCTTTCAGATGCCAAATATTCCCTTCATCCGTTGATCTGTACAACGCGTAACTCTCACATATTAACAACACACGCATACTCTGCCCACACTTACGAGACTTTGCACTCATTTGCCTTATCTTTGATTTTCCGTACATGTAATAGCATATATATATATATGCATGTATATATATATATATTATTCTCATATATATTTACACACAATGTTGCTATGTATATGTATTTGTCATAGTTTTCAAACGCAAGTATTTCATATCTATATATAAACACCGTTGTCTTAAATTTTATCTTATCACATGCAGTGGAGCGCATCATGACATATATCAGACACTTCTGTGATAGGTAGAGAGAGCTTATACTTAAACCGTCTGCAGGTAAGAAAGCAAAGCAGATCTATAGATGTGGCCTGCAGCCAGACAATTTCCGCCGCTTTTCATGACGGTTCTGTGAAGCCTGGTTTTTGATTTCTCTGGTCTGTCCCATATCAACCTGGCTTCTCCATTTAATCATGATTTTTGATTGTCATTACATCGTTTGATGTCATGGACATCATGATAACAGCGGCGCTACATAAGTAATTAGATTAGATTAGATTTGATCAGATTAAATTTGATTAGAATAAACGGCTGAGTTGAGCATACGCTCAGGAATCAGACATAAAAGTATTACTGGCCAAAAGGTCGTCAAGCGAATGACCCCATTATTGTCAATGTCTATGTTTAATCACCTGTATGATTACTTACACACAGGTACAATAATTATATATATATATAAATCTTTTTTCTTATCATCCATCTATAGCTATATATATATATGTGTGTGTGTATATACTGTATATATAGATATATATATATTAGCCATGTGAATATGACAGGTGCAGTCGTTAGGATATAAATATGCATTGTGTAGTACGACTGGATTTTGTCATATATACTATAGAGGTCGGCTCTTGAGGCTGTGTGGTATACGCGATATTGAGTCCCATGGCTCTTATCTACAGTTCATCTTTCATGCAGGTAGCTCTATCTTGCTCTCTTTCTCTACCTATCTGTCTGTCTGTCTGTTTGTCTGTCTGCTTGTCTGTCTGCCTGCCTGCCTGCCTGTTTGTATGTCTGTCTATCTATCTGTATGTATGTCTTTGTATCTATCTATATGTATATCTGTCTGTGTGTTTGTGTGTCTGCTTTTCTGTGTGTCTATGTGTGAGGGTTTATGTGTGCTTGTATGTCTGTCCGTTGTCTGTCTCTCTGTCTGTTTCTCTGTTTGTCTGTGTGTCTGTCCGTGTATCTGTTTGTCTGTCTGTCTGTCTGTCCTTTGTCTGTCTCTCTGTCTGTTTGTCTGTCTGTCTGCCTGTCTGGTTGGAGCATAAGACAGTTGTTTATTCGCAAGACGTCGCGACCATCCTTGATAATTCTCGCTACTGAGAGATGGAGTGGATTTAGGGAAAACGGAGAAGGGAGGGAAGACACGGATGGGCAGGACATGGGAGGGATGTGGGGAGCTGGGGACTGGGGTAATGTCTTCTGACGGTTTATCAAGTCCCTATAGTAGGTGGGAACCGTGGGATTGCGTCAATATTTACCCTAGGGATAACAGCGTTTCAGAGGAGGGAATAATTGTCTTGAAGCGGTATTCTACAAAATTAATGCTCCGAAGCAACAAATGAACAAAATAAAAGGAAGAGACATACAGACAGAAAAACAGACAAACAAACACAGACAGACAGACAGATAAACACACAGATAGACAGACAGACAAATAGGCAGTAAGACAAACAGACAGATGGATTTGCTTAGACAAAGACAGAGGCAAATCGATAGAAACGCGCAACGGTACAGCGACCAGCATGAAGGACACACAGAAAGAAACATGCAGACCTAGATACAGAGAGAGAGGCAGCAAAACTCGGACAGATGCAGCGATACACACAAAGATAGGGAGACAGAGAGGAGGAGGAGGAGAAGGAGGAGGAGTAGCAGGACAAGGAAGAGGAGGAAAAGAAGAAGGAGAAGGAGGAGCCAGGTCAGCATCCGGGGTTTGGTCTCTTGGACACTGGCATGGTGTTGCGGTTGTTTTTTATGGAGGAGTGTAGTTCTGACGCAGTATGCTCTGGGATGACGCTTATAATGTATCTTGTTTTCTTTCTGCTGCACGTTTTAGCCAATAAACTTCATTTTCATCTTAAGCCATTCGTTTTATTCTGCACCTATAGACGAACAGAGTACCACAGTATATACAATTATATGTATATATAACTGTGAGGTAAATATATATAAGCACATTTATATAACTATGTATCTGGATGTGTATGTATATTTCCAGATATGCATACACATCCACATATATATATATATATATGCATATAAATATGCGTATATATATTTACCTCACACAGTTATGTAAGCAGATGCAGGTAGGCCTATGTCATTATATGTGTACCAATGAAACCAATTAGCGGCCACTTAGCTCTTCTCTAATGTGTTTTCACCGAGCATGGAGGAGACGAGTCGACTAACAGCCGCATGCGTTTATTCGCCCACGCTGTATTAGTCGCTGGCTGAAAGGTCTTATGACGCTGCGACCCACTTAGGCGAATAGAAGCGCTACAAAAACTTGGAAAACATTTCGTTTCGTTTGATGGGATTAATTACGCGAGTGTTGAACCCTGGTCGAAAGAGTTCCCAGTTGCATCACTAACCAATCGTCCTGTGTAGTGGTTAGCGTGCTGGACTGTTAGTCGAAGGGTCGGAGTTTCAAACCTCGCCAGGGGCCCAGGGCAGAAAGTTGTTTGCAGATTTCTTCTCTATCTGCAGCCCCTAGCCAACTCAGCTATAATGATTGATAGATGGATGGATGGATGGATGGATGGATGGATGGATGGATGGATGGATGGATGGATGGATGGATGGATGGATGGATGGATGGATGGATGGATGGATGGATGGATGGATGGATGGATGGATGGATGGATGGATGGATGGATGGATGGATGGATGGATGGATGGATGGATGGATGGATGGATGGATGGATGGATGGATGGATGGATGGATGGATGGATGGATGGATGGATGGATGGATGGATGGATGGATGGATGGATGGATGGATGGATGGATGGATGGATGGATGGATGGATGGATGGATGGATGGATGGATGGATGGATGGATGGATGGATGGATGGATGGATGGATGGATGGATGGATGGATGGATGGATGGATGGATGGATGGATGGATGGATGGATGGATGGATGGATGGATGGATGGATGGATGGATGGATGGATGGATGGATGGATGGATGGATGGATGGATGGATCGATGGATGGATGGATGGATGGATGGATGGATGGATGGATGGATGGATGGATGGATGGATGGATGGATGGATGGATGGATGGATGGATGGATGGATGGATGGATGGATGGATTGATGGATTGATGGATGGATCGATGGATGGATCGATGGATGGATGGATGGATGGATCGATGGATGGATGGATGGATGGATGGATGGATTTACTTATTTACTTATTTACTGATTTACTGACTAACTGTATACCAGTGTGGGAATTGTAGAGAAAAGACTGGGGGTTTGATAGTTAATCCGTATTTTGCAAACTGATGTCAACGAAAGTTGAAAGCAGTTTTCCAAGTCAGACTAGAATCAAAATCAATTCCTTTGTTGAGAAAATTCAAAAATGCATAGCCTACATTATACACCATGGAAATGTCCTCTTTGTCAGAGACTCAGAGTCAAATGATGCTAAATCACACTAGCACAACTGGATGGGGTTGGCAACGACCCCCTGGGGTGTGCAATGAAAACTTAACTGGTGGGTCCTAAGAAAGACTAGGGGGTTGAATCCCCGACAATTCCCACCCTACTTTATATCTGACTGATTGACTCACATCAAGTCGCTATCTGATTGGGCTAACCAGTTTTTAATCCGATAAACAACGTAAATGGAATAGAAAAAAACAAATTGCCGAATTACTCTTAATTCGAAACCGCATCCTCTATCACTAGGTCGTCTCGACCTAAACCACTACGCCACTTTACGCGTACACGCGGTCAGGTGAGCACCGGCGTTGCAATGCGTAGGACTACTATTATACAGAGACGCGGCTGAGGGCGCCTCAGGCCCCTCCTCCCCTGAATGAAGGAAACGAGGCCTCGGGCGCCGTGACCGGATGTACTGACGCTGATACGATGTCACCGACGATCGTTGCAGACTGCATGCGTGCGTGCCAGTAGCATCCGTTGCACAAGGAACTCATGCAGAAGATCGAAGCGTAAGGCAGAGACGCTGAGACAACGGCAGATCAGCTGCAGCGTTCGTAAAAGCACGAAGACAGGAAGTGAGACAAAAAGAAGACGCAGAAACTAAAGGACAGCATCAGTAAAAGCAGAAGCAAAATTAAAAGCACAATCAAAGCAGAAGCAGCATAAAAAGCATAAGCAGGTTTAAAAGCAGAATCAAAACAGAAGTAGATTTAAAAGCAGAATCAAAAGCAGCAGCAGATTTTAAAAATAGAATCAAAAGCAGAAGCATATTTAAAAGCAGAATCAAAAGCAGAAGCAGAAGCAGAATTGAAAGCATAATCAAAACAGCAGAAACATTGTTAAGAGAAGGAGCACAATATAAAAAAATCCGATTCAAAAACATAAGAGGATATAGGAGCAAAAGAAGCAAGAGCAGAAGCATAATTAATAAAACAAATGGATATTTAAAACGTGCAAAAAATCAAACTAAGGTTTCTGCTTTAAAGCTGAGTCGACAGCAGAAGCAGAATTTAAGCTGGAGCAGGAACAATATAGAACCAGAAACATCAAACCAGAAACAGAACAATTGGTACAAATAGACTGGAAGCATAAACAAGCCCAAAAGCAGAAAAATAGAAGCAGTAACAGAAGCAGAAACGAAAGGTATCACAAGCAGAGACCGCAACACAAGCAGAGGTGGCACAAGCATCATTAGCAGCAGAACACAGAGCGTCATCAGCATCTTCCTCATCTTTCATCAGCGTCAGGGATCATGGAACCGATTGAAGGAGAAGTGATAGCAACGACCAGCAAAGCGACTCCGAAACTGTCAGGTATTACTGCGCTTTTAATTCTACACTATAACTATTAAATATTGATATTAGCAGTCAGATATAGATCGAACGTTTTTATACGAGAGGGTAAGAGAAAGATAGAGAGAGCGCAAGGGAAGGAGCGAAAGAAAGAGAGAGAGAGAGAGATAGACAGAGGAAGAGAAAGAGAGCGATGGAGAGGGAAAGACAGGAGGGCACCAGAGAAAGAAACAGAGAGAGAGAAAGAGAGAGAAAACAGAGACAGACAGAGACAGAGACGGACAGAGAGACAGAATGAAAGCGACAGAAAAAGACATAGAGAAACGAAGTGAAAGAGAGCGTGAGAGAGAGAAAGGGAGAAAGAGAGAAATAACGCGAAAGAGGGAGGCTGAGAGACTGAGAGAGAGAGAGAGAGAGAGAGAGAGAGAGAGAGAGAGAGAGAGAGAGAGAGAGAGAGAGAGAGAGAGAGAGAGAGAGAGAGAGAGAGAGAGAGAGAGAGAGAGAGAGAGAGAAATAACGAAAGAGGGAGGCTGAGAGAGAGACAGAGACAGAGACAGAGACTGAAACAGAGACAGAGACAGAGACAGAAATAACGAAAGAGGGAGGCTGAGCTAGACAGACAGACAGAGAGATACAGAGAGCAACAAAAGTAAGAGAGAGAGAGAGCGTTCAAATTTGTCTAATAGATTTAATCGCACTTCGCTATTTGTTATTTCTTCCATCATCATCATCATCATCATCATCATCATCATCATCATCATCGTCATCATCGTCATCATCATCGTCATCATCATCATCATCATCATCACCACCACCACCACCACCACCACCACCACCACCACCACCACCACCACCACTTCCACCGTCGTGGAACTGATAAACGGTGGCAGCATCAGCACCCAAGTGAAAGAGATCCGTCGACCTGGCATCGTTTAGTTCCTCTTAGAGCATCACCCCTTTCCTGAGGAAGCGTGCAGGTTAACAGCTTGCCCAACGGCAACACTCGGCAAGACAGACATCATTAGTCAAACCCAGGTCGTTCGACCCGCGGGCGACCAGGTAAACCACTAAGCCTCCTTAGATCGTCGTCGATTCCGAGAAGAAAATCCTCCTGTCTCTGTATGTCTGTCTCTCCCTCTGTATGTCTGTCTGTCTGTATGTCTTTCTGTGTGTATGTCTTTCTATGTGTGTCTTTCTCTCTGTATGTCTTGTTCTGTGTGTGTGTCTGTCTGTCTCTCTGTATATTTCTCTACTTTCTCTGCCTCGCTATATATCTGTCTCCCTGTATGTCTGTCTCTCCCTGTATGTCTGTCGTCCATCTGTCTGTCTGACTGACTGAATTGTCTGCCTATCCCCTTACCTGTTTTAGATCTGTCTGTCTGGTCTGTCTGTATGTCTGTCTGCCTCTTTGTCTGCCTGTTCACCGGAAGCTGGGTGTGAGTGGTTTATGCGGCGCCCACGTGTCTTTACGATCTGTGTCGTCTCCATGGCAACCGCAAGACAAGTGAGACAAACAGGTACACACACAGACAAATAAAAAGACATACAAGACGTCACATGAACGGACACAAATAGTAGTGAAAATTGGCACAGGCAAAGAATGTTGACAGTCATAGACAGACAGATAGGTAGACAGACGGATAGACAGACAGGCAGTTGTATAGACAGACAGATAGACATACAGACAGATAGACAGATAGATAGACAGACATAACATAACATTACATAGCATAACATGGATTTTAAGTGGTTCAGAAGACGTGTAGTCTGTGTTAGAACCACTGCAAATTAATCTCGAACGCTTAATAGCCCAATTTTCCTAGCTTCTTCTTAAAAGCTGTTATTGTGTCCACTGAGACAGCTGTACTATCATCCAAACCATTCTACAAGTCTACAACTCTTGCACTGGAAAATTTCTGCCCTAATGTTCCTTTTGGCTTCTCAGATAGATAGAGAGACAGACAGACAGATAGAAAGACAGATAGAAAGATAGACCATAGATAAATAAACAGACAGATAGATATAGTTGCAAATTTCAGAGAGGATGAGACCGGAAGCCGAGGTAGAGAAAGGCGGAATACAGCGGATTATATATCGCCATTTCGAGAGAGGCGCATCAGAGGCGCTCCTGACCTAACACAATGAAACCATGATCGAACAAATGGTCTTCAAGCGTTTGCGGAAAAGAGGCAAAGAGAGGCTGAGAAGCTCATGTCGCAGGTTGTTAGGCAGCTTGTTCCAACAGGATCGGCTGACCACAGCAAAACTTGTAACCGAAATCTATTTGATACTTCAAATGCGGACATTGCTTCCCAGGGAGCTTACGACGTCAGTTCTCGCTGTTCCAGATCCCTTCCATTTTCATTCCAGGACTGGAACCCTTGGCTGAAAAATGTCGCCTCGCCAGCTATTTATCTAATCTTACCCTATCATCTTTATTCGACTAAATTCTGTTCTATTCCGCTCTGTATGCGTTCTATTTTGTTATATTTTACTCTGTTCTAGTCTGGTCTGGTCTGTTGTGTTCTGTTCTATTATGTTCTATTGTGTTCTGTTCTATTCTGTTCTGTTCCATTCTGTTCTGTTCTGTTCCATTCTATTCTATTCGTGTTTGTTTTATTCTACTCTGTTAAGTCCTATCCTATTGCTTTTAATTTAAGTTTTTTTAAATTCGATTCTTATGTTTCTATTTCATTCTTTTCCACGCTGTACTAAAACAATTCCCTTCGAAAGAATACAGGATGCAATTCTGTCGGAATTATTCCAGCCACAGTGTCCACTGCGGACGAGCTGAGTCCTTATGTTTGTCTCCGTCCAGTCAAAAGCTGGCATCTCAATGCTTCGAGTAAGTCTTCGTTTGGACCTGACATTGCATTTCTATTACATGGTATAACCATACAGAACACAGGAAGCGAATGTCTTTAATGTGCCTTAAATGCAAATACCATAGCATTATCGCATTCTAACTTTTATTCTATTCACGTCTATTCTGTTTCTTCACTTTCACCCTAATTCACTCCATTAGATTCGCCTTTGTAAGATTGCTAAAAGCACCATACAAAAAGACATAAATATACATTCTGTTATGTTATATTCTGTTCTATTGCCGGTATGTTTTATCCTGTTCTATTTGTTCTGATCTATTTTATTGTTATATTCTGTTCCATTCTGTTCTATTTTGTTTACTATGTTATATTCTGTTTTTTTCTGTTGCATTCTATTCTGTTCTATTCTGTTTTATTCTGTTTTATTCTGGTATATTCCGTTTTATGCTGTTCTATTCTGTTTAGTCTGTTCTATTCTGCTGTTCTTTCCGTTCTAGTCTGTTATGTTCTGTTCTATTTTGTTCTATATTGCCTTACAGAATAAACAGAACATTACGATTAACTGGCAAGCAGTTTCTGACTGAGGCTCGGAGAAATAACAGAAGAAAGATGAGCAGGAGTCGACAAAATCCTCTGACGTATTTACACCTATACTTACGTCAGTCTGACGTTGCAACGCAGCAGGCGTTGTTGTTCTGTGTATCAAATTCAGACAAGCATTAAAAGGTCAAGACAGTGGGTCAAAAGATCAAGACGGGGTCAAGATGTTGTCGTCCTCTGATTACTTGGAAGGGATCATTGATTTGTGGTCATCAGATGGAGAGTAATATCGTATTGGGTGGCGTGGTGGTTGAGTGGATGCGTTGCTGACAGTTCGAATCCCAGTGTTGAGTCGTGTAACGTTTTCTGTGCCACAATTAAAGCGCTGGATGGCTGATGAGTTGCTGTTTGTGATTTCAGCGTTACAGCAGAATGGTTACTACTACTACTACTACTACTACTACTACTACTACTACTACTACTACTACTACTACTACTACTACTACTACTACTACTACTACTACTACTACTACTACTACTACTACTACTACTAGTACTACTACTACTACTACGACTACTACTACAACTACTATAACAACTACTACTACTACTACTACTACTGCTGCTGCTGCTACTACTACTACTACTACTACTAATAATAATAATAATAATAATAATAATAATAATAATAATAATAATAATAATAATAATAATAATAATAATAATAATAATAATAATAATAATAATAATAAGTGA
>OY744606.1:1071226-1248726 GCA_963556255.1 Allolobophora icterica | reverse complement strand
TAGACGTGATTTGTAATCAAATTCAAATTTATATAGCGACAGTCGAAAAGAAACTCATCAGTAGGCCTATGCGCAGACGTGAGCGATATAATTATAACGGTTGCCACGGGTTGTTATTCATATAGTACATATATTATATATAGGCCTATAGGCTATATATATATTATTCATATATATATTCACATATACAGGGTGGGCCAGTAGGAATGCACCAACTTTGATTGGATATAACTTGAACAATTGTTATCCGAACATCGTGCCCAATATACTAAATTGAAAGTAATCATCCACTCTACTACTTTGTCAAATCTTGCACTGACATACGGCACCGTTGTTATAAAATTTCGGTGCGGCGCACACCTCTCAATTTTGAATGTAAATATTGAACATCATGGCGCCGCTCACGGAAGAGGATAGAATTTTAATCCGAATTTTAAGAGCAGAAAAAGGATACAATGCACATAAGATGATGATAGAATTCCCTTCTAGAAAATGGAATAAATATGCTCTAAATCGATTGATTAAACAAATTGATGCTACGGGAACGTCTAACAGCCGCAACTGTGGTCGCAAACGCTCTGCGCGCACAGCAGCGAACATTGCACAAGTCCAAGAGTTAATTTGCAGCCAAGACAACAATCCAGGGACGAGTAAGAGTCCGAGAGAAATTGAGCGTGCGACCGGAATTTCACGCAGTACTGTTAGGCGCATTGCTAAACATGACCTCAACCTCAAAGTCAATCGTCGACGTGAGGTTCCGAAATTGTCTGATGCCGATTCGATGAAACGTCTAGCCGGCTGCAAAAGACTCAAGAATCGAATGACAGATGAAAAGATCGACAGAACATGGTTCACAGACGAGAAGATCTTTACGGTTCAGACGCCAACAAACACTCAGAACGACCGTGTGCATGCAAACGTTAGCTTTAAGCGTGAGGTTGCGCCTGCTCGGCTTCTGAAGGGCAGGAAGCACTTCCCGCAAAGTGTGATGTTTCTGTTTCTGCTGGCTGTTTCAAAGCTTGGAAGACGGCGGCATTCTTTGTTACTCCAAAGGCTAAGGTGAACAGTGTTTATTACTGCGATGAAGTACTCAAGATATTAATTGTTTGTACTAAGTGATTGTTTAGTATTGACATCTTCAGTTTCAGACTTTTGTTTTTTCTTGCAGTTTTATGGCAAGAAAATGGCACATCGAATATTAATATGATTATCTCAAAACGTCGTAATGGTATCTCGTAGATATTTTGCAGAATGATAAAATGGATAATTATCTTCAATCTGATATATCGGACAAGACGCTCAGATAAAAAGTATTCAAGTTATAAGGCGTCAAAGTTGGTGCATTCCTACTGGCCCACCCTGTATATATATTTATTCATATAATTTATTATTCACACACATACATATATATATATATTATTCATATATTATATATATAGGCCCCTAATTATATTTAAATATATAATTATTTATTTAAATATATTTTTCTTATATATATTCGTATATATTTATTATTCACACACATATAGGCCTATCATTGATATATATATATATATATATATTTATCACATAATATATATATATATATCAGTATATATTTATATATATTTTTTTATTATTTAATCATATATTTATAGTTGAATGACGTGCGTTCGTGACGGTTAATTGCGTCACCGTTAACGACGTCTGGTCTAATCATAAACTTTTTTATTGTGCTTTTGGTCGCCATATTGCTTTCCTCGAATAATGCTCGCATTGTTCGGGTCAATGCGTTCAGAGGGCTTTTTAAAGTACACCCCATGGCCTCTGCCCCACTGTCTGTACCTCTGTCACTCTGTCTCTGGCTGTTTGGCTCTCTAAAACGAAGGCGTTGGTCGTTACGTAAATATATATATATATAAATATATATATATATTATTATTATTAAGGAGCTTTTATATAGCGCCCCTTCAAGGTGATCTATTCAGGAGCGCTGAGTAGATATATATATATATATTTATATATAAATATATATATATTTATTTATGTATACGGTTGGCTCTATGTCAATTATTAGTCTCTCCGCGACGACGACGACGTCTATGACGTCATAATGCGAACTCCACATAATATGTAGTCTCAGGTAGTCAAAATGTCACGTGTGTTATATGCATACGTATAAATGCCCACCAGCGATTTATACACATGCAAACAGACATACACACATGCATACACACATATATGCATACATATGCACGACCCGCTTTCAGTGTTCTTGATCGCGTGGGTGTCATAATCTGCCAATGTGCTCATGTTTTCCATCATCAATGTAATGGCGCCTCAGAATTCAACACACAAAAATACATACATACATACATACATATATACATACATATATACATACATACATACATGCATACATACATACATACATACATACATACATAAATACTTACATACATACATACATACATACACACACATACATACATACATACATACATACATACATACATACATACATACATACATACATACATACATACATACATACATACATACATATACATACACACATACATACAAAAGAGCTGTATATATATATTATAACAATTATAACCAAAACAGAGCTTATTTAGATTGACATTGTCTATATATATATTACATATATATGTAATATATATTAAATTAAATATATATATATATATATATATATAATGCAGACTTTTAAAAATTGTGTTTGACAGAAACCTGCTGTGATGATAGCATTGCGGAAAGCATTGGAAAAGCGAAAATCGGGTAAATGATGGAAGAGTTTTAGCTTCAAATGCTCAGCATAATTATATTACATAGAGTGGATTTTGAAGATCAAATGTCGGTTAGAAAATCCATACATTCAGAAAATCTAGGAATCAGTATTATTATCTCTAATCTAATCTAATCTAATCTAACAAGACATGTCTAGATACATAACATAACATAACATAACATAACATAACCTAACCTAACACAACATAACATATCATAACATGACATACCACACCATAACATAACAAAACATACCACACCATAACCTAAGTATAGCATTACATACCATAGTATAACCATAAACACAATATAACCTAACATAACATAACATATAGCATAAACATAACATAACTTAACATAACACAATATGACGTAACACAACACAACATAACATAACGTAACATAATCTAATCTAATTACTTCTGTAGCGCCTTTTTAGAGCAACAGCACCTAACTCTACCCGTCAGCGCTTCCTGCAGCCCAGGTAATCGAAAGTGTGTTTCGAGCGTTGACAACGGCAGGTGCTTTTTGAATCCAGGAGATGACTCTTAAATGCCATGTCGATAGTATTAATGATGCTCTTGGCATTACTACTGCTGCTGCTGCTCCTGCTGCTGCTGCTGCAGCAGTAGTAGTAATAACGACAATGATGATTACAATTACAAATGTTTTTTTAGAATAATACTGATGATAATAGCAACGACGGTGATAATGATGACGACGATAATGATGATGTTGCTGTTGAGAATAATGATGATGCTGACCCTTAGACGACGACGATGATGATGATGATTATGATGATGATGAGAACGACAAATGATGCTGTTTACAATGATGATGACGACGATGAGTACAATGACGATTGTGATAAGGACGATGATGTCGGTAGCCAATGACTTTCTCACTCTTGAAGTCGAAATATGTATTTGACTTAGGTCGACATGCTTGAGCGACTGTGCATCGGGGCGTGTCCTAAGAACGACAGAAACTGCTGAAGCTGCCAGCCTTCCGCCGGAAGTCATCTCCAAGTTGAATCCAGAAGAAAAGCGCAACCACTAGGGCTCGACGAAAACCGCACCGTTTGCACAGACGAAAACGAAAACACAGTGGGCGATAATGGCGGATCGTCATTATTTATCAGCCTCCACTGATTTAACAGCTTTATTCTGTGGTCTGTTGCTTCTTCTTAAATGTACAAATTATTGAAGACGTCTTAAATGGTGATGAATCATTATGATTCAAGTAAAAACACAAAAGAGAACACAAATAAGGTATAATCGATTCGTAGAATAATCTGCAATGCTTTCACCATATTACACGACCAGTGCTTCCACTCTCCATTTTCAGAAATCCCAAGATCTTTCCACAAAAATCCCAAGATTGTACTAAAAATCCCAAGATTGTACTAAAATCCCATGTAGGCCCAACTGACTTACAGTCAATGGTGGGAGTGGTCGGTTTCTTAAAGAACATGTTGATACAAATTGTTTCGTAGATTTTAACGTGTTTCGCAGACTCTGCATATTTCAGTAGTGCCGACCTGTTAACGCCAGTTAGTGTTTGGAACAACGCTACATTTTGCTGCATATTTAGCCTATCATCTCTCTTTGGTTTAATCCAAAGTTTAAATTCATCGATTTTCAGCCATTCCTCGTTGAACAGTTGTCTATACCATGCCTTTGCTTTCTTATGCGGCTCGGCGCCAGTGTCACCAGACTCAGAGTCAGAATCAGATGATGCCATGACAAATTTTGGTTTAAACATGTTACGACTTCACGACGATTTGTCCAGAGTTAGTCCTTTTCCTTTAATAATTGCGTAAAACTTGGAACGTCCGCATCGGCGGTAAAATGTATGGAACTATAGATTACGGAATCTACGGAATGTACGGATGAAGTATGACGTCATGTTTTTCACAAGATAAGTGTAAGCAAGGTACAGAAGTAAGCGACCAGGAGCCGTAGACACATGGCCAACGAGTCACTCAACGACAACAAGTCGACAAGTGCTTTTTGTTATAATTCCATATGAAATATTAACATTATATTATGACAGTAGACCTTAGTAAAAAATCCCCAGATTGCCGTGGAAAATCCCCAGATTCCAAGACGATCCGCCAAGGAGTGGAGGCACTGTACACGACTACCGTCGCTGCAGGTTTAAAAGTTTGTAAATTATGGCTATAGCTTTACAGTTCAGGACCGTATACTATTAAAAATTCAATATAGCTTGATCATTGAGAACTATGAAACATTTAAAAATGGTCTATGTAAATGATTAATCAATTATAAAAATACTAAATGTAGTTATATAGGCTAGGGCCTATGTAGAAATTGGTCCGGTGCAAATAGCTGTAGGCTATATAAAACTTATAATTTATAAATCAGACACATATATAAAATCTACCCATAGACGAAGGGGCATTTGAAATTATGTATTTATAAATTATGTGAATTTGTAATCGTGAAATGCTTTGTTTTGACGCTCAAAAGCGACCAGCTTTCTTTATTTTTCCATGTGTTTCGGTTTCCCAGTTTTGTCTTAATTTTTTGCTAAAGATACGAGTTTATTGGGCAAACCACGGTTCCTGGTATCTCTCCCAATGAAATCAGTGGATGGAAGGAGTCACTTATGTCCGGGATCTACCCTTGTGAATACCCACGTGAATACTAAACACACACACGCATACACAGGCACACATACATACCAATGCATAATACATACACACATACGCACCAACATATATTATATATGCAGGTTAGCCTACAAACAAACAATAATTGTTAATTGCCTACATACATACATAGATACAAACCTATATACATATGTACATGCATAGTCTACATACATGTAATTATCTGCATACATACATACATCCATATATACATAATACATGCATGCATATACATATATATATATATGTGTGTGTACATACATATACATAATAATAATAATAATAACATTCACACATACATACATAAAAAAATCCATACATGCATGAATACATATATACATGCATGAATACATATATACATGCATGCATACATACGTACACACATGCATAGATTTGCATATGCAAACATATATGTATAATACATAGACCTGCATACGTGCCTACATACCTAACACCACAGTATTTATACTGTGCTAACACACACACACACACACACACACACACACACACACACACACACACACACACACACACACACACACACATATTATGTAGGCGTGCTTGTGGTAGACTGCCTTGATAGACTCCCCATTTAGGATACGACGTCATTTGCCCACCAAACAAACAAACCATCTGCCGGAAGTGTACAGATTTATATTCCAGTCATCCACCGTGAACTCGGAAGTAAAAGTCCAACGACAAGACTCCGAGTCTTAAGCGGGGATTAGACTAATACACAGCTGACGTTTCGTCAAAGCAGCGATCTATGTATAGGTCGATGCGTCACGTCCCACTTCCGCCCAGAGCTGAATGGGCTGCCGACCGCCATGATTGTTCGGGCTTACGGACCGCGGCAAACGAAGTCACGCGTGCAATTAGCATAAATGTAGATTACATGTGATTGTAAAGCGACCGTATGGCCTCGACCCTTTTCATATTCAATGGAACTGATCGGGTGAGATCCGTCAACACTTCTCCCCATTTGAATAGGTGCCACGCCATTTAACACTAACACTTCAACGACGTTACGGTTTCCCAGTCGCTTTTAGTTGTCTCTCGTCGTTGAAGTGTTACGGCCCCCGTCTACGGATTATGCTAGCACGTGATTCAAATCTCGTAAATAATACCACCATCGGTATGGCATGCCAACCATTATATGCTAGCTGTATATAATTCAATCTTATCCAATTAACCATTTAATCCAATTAAATCCCATCCAGTCCAATCCACGCTCTTCACTCAATTCTAACCTAAGCCATGTAGCGCCATCGGTTATGAAGCTCTGTAAGCAAGGAATGTGACGTTGGCTATGACTGAGTCATAGGGGCGTGGACGGAGGCTATACTGTCATACCTGTTTTGCTGCATGACTATCTCCCTAGGCTCGGTGACTAATCTTATAACCGGATATTTCTGTGCTCTCGAGCATTTGTACCCTTATCCGGCTCACCCGCACATAGGCGGAGGGCGGACACGGAACATTGGCCAATAGAGGGCCAAAGAGCTTATTAAGCTTCTGCCTCACAACATACGCATTTACTTTGTCAAACGTTAGCCCAATGAACTCGATAAATAGCCGGTTACCTACAGAACGCTCGACACAGGTCACCTTCTCTTCCTTCGTCTATCTCCCGCCGATAGCGCCCATTTCGCTTGGAACCGCGGGCCATTGGTGAGCAAGTCTGGGGAATACCCTGGGTTTCCCTCGCCCTTTAATGAGATTACAGTCTAGAATTCTAGTAGGAGAAAAACGATACAGCTCACCGTGAGAATCTTCCGCTGCAGCAGGCGATGAAAAATATATTATCGATTTCCGGAGCACGTGTTGCCAAGTTTCGGTGTCTCGATGAAAATTCTCGACTCTTCGTCCGCACGATCAGAGCTGACACCTGGCGAATGCCTCGACCATCGTCTACCGCTATCTCTCTCTCTCTCTCTCTCTCTCTCTCTCTCTCTCTCTCTCTCTCTCTCTCTCTCTCTCTCTCTCTCTCTCTCTCTCTCTCTCTCATGGGTACAAAACCTTCGTAACTACCGACTGAACGCGACTGGTTTTAATGTAGCTAAGTGTGGCGCGTTTTAAAGGTGTCTAAATCGAATTGTGGTTTTTTACGAACACCTTTATTACGCCACAAACGGCAGCAAACCAACCAAAAAGAGGAAAATGTACAGAATCAAAACCAACCATAGATCAGCTCACGTTACAACCAATTCACCGAATCACTGAATAATCATGCACTGCATATTAATATTGTGAATCCATTAATACGCCAAATGGCCAAACATAACCAAAATAAAAGACGCATGACCATATAACATACCCTAAAGTTAAACGACCAACTGAAAACATTACCCTAGAGCACCAGCTCACCCACGGTACACAAAACATCAAAGTCACTATACAACTCACTATACAATCGAGCAATGGCCTCGAGTTTCTTCAAGAAAACCAGGGATAAGCAATTATCATTATGGTAGTTATCTGATAAGTAAGACCACAACAAGTTGTGAATAGCCATGTTGTCAGAATAACGTAAATGGAAATACAATTTACAGCGACGGACTTTCGCCAGAAATGTAAGATTCATCCAACCCAAACCCCTAATGAAAACGTTGACACTTTCCCACTTTTTAAACCCGAATAGAATACGATAAACCGAATTCCAGCATATTTAATTTATTAGTTTGCCTTCCTGACATATGCAGTCAGGGCCGATAGGGCATCTAGGTCAGATGAGGCAGGGAATATAATATTAAGCTTCTTGCCGGCGGAGATGTACGATTTCATGCACGTTATCAGCATGTTTATGTAGCTTTGTTTAGAGTTTAACGACATTTTGTGGATGTCAGTTCCATTGACTTCGACCTATCAGAAATGTAATAAACCTTTGGTCATGGAAAGTCGATTGTCGAACATTTTATATAAGCTGGGAATGAATTGTTTTAAAAGGTGTGTAACTGCGGCAGTGGATTTCTTGCGTTAATGTCCATTGTACTAACGACATCTCGTGACTGCCAGAGTCGGTGACGGAAACCCACGGCCACTCGGCTATCCAATTAAACACAACAAAAGAATATATCGCATCTGTGGGAAACGTTTATAAATTGTCAGCAGAGGGTTTGTAGTTTTGTTTAAAGATGCTGTGTCCTAACGAAGACCATCAGCGTCGCCCTCCTCCTTTATCAAGGCTTCGGACTGGCCCCACCCGCGGTGTTTAGAGGTTGGAAAGAGGGCATACTTGTGAAAGGACAATGAAATTGTACGTACTCGTCTGTAGGCACAATTTGAACGCTTTTCGAGCTGTGCCAACGTGTTTGTATGTATCAAGAGAATTAACTTAGGCCTACTTATAAGCACTTTACATAATTTGTTTCGTTAATAACTGGACTGTCGCCTCATATATGCTAGCAATGAGATAGGCCTATACTTAGAAAGTGTGTGTTTACTGATCCCTGCCAGCATGCCCACATCTAGCCTAAACATATAGGACCCTTATTTCAATATAGGGCTATCATACAGCCCATATTGGTTCTCATATATATTGCCCATGGAAATGGTAGGGATTGCATTACATTGCAGTGTTTCCCAGAAGAGAAAGGCTCAGCTAGGACTTTAAATGCGTAACACTGACCAGTCAGTCGCCTGCTGGCCGTATTCATGAGACAAGATTAAGCTAGTCTGAGCGTAGCGCCTACGCCGAGAGTAACTATTCCCCGAATAGCACTTAGTCGTGGTTCGTATTCATGAGACCGGAGTATCCAAGGGATTAGTTATTCCGGGCGTAAATGGTGGGTTTTCCCCGCGCGAAAGTACACTCGTCATGATTTGAGTGGTTATGGATTATTTTAGCATGCTTACAAGGTATTTAGGCTATAGGCCTATGCCGTCATTCCCGACAGCTGAAGTAAACAAATAAAGATTAACAGACGGCCGTTAATCAAAACGAATCATATTTAACATAAACGTAAAATCAAAACAGGCGTGGGTTAGAGTAAGTCTGGATGATTTTATGGTTAAATAATAACCGCTAAATTATAACACAAGATAAATTAATGAGGGTAAATTGATATTCTCTGCATTATTATGAAAGATTGCATTACAGCTAGGTTACTATAAAATAATGTGTATAATGTTTGTAATGTCTATGCTAGTCAATTGCTTAAGAATGAGAAATCAACATTAATAATAATAATATACGTGAAAATAAACCCGCGTTACCGACAGTACTGTAAGGAACCCATGCGCGGCACTTCGAATGCATCATCGTCAGACATCTCATCAAATTTTTGCAGTTTGTGACAGCCAGAACGAAAAGCAATATAAAGTTCGTTGTCGGTGAACAATACGAGCTAATTACGGCACCTCTGAAAGACGTTTTGACATCTAAAACCTCATCGAATGCGGCGAATTATGACGGCCGCCATCTTTGTTTATAGCCGCTACGCTGGGAATAGCGGCCTTACTCCTAGGGTCGATTCGGAGTAGCGTTACACCCAGAGTAAGGCGGTACGCTTGTCTCATGAATACCGATTTAACCCACTACTCCGGCGTAGGCCAGATTTAAGCTGGGAGTAAGAGTTACGTGTGTCTCATGAATACGGCCCAGGTGACCAAATATATTGTAGATTGTAATTTCACATGATGATTATGTGTGGCGTATCGTTGGTTTCATGACTAGTTCCGTAGCATAACAGAAGGTTGATTTTTAAAAAGCTGATAGGTCTACAGGCCTCCGTCCATCAAAGAAACCGATTATACATTGTACAGTTGTACACAGACTCACACACGCTTACACATACACGCGGTGGACCGGGTGGAGAATGTAACAGAATGGATGAAGCGCTTGGCTTGTAATACATACAGTATGGGTTCGAATCTCCGCTGAGCGTTCTTTGTGTAGTACTTTGAGCAAGTCCTTCGAGCACATTTGCTCAGCGCCATTGGTGTTCTGGCGCATATGGTTGTTTTTTCACTTCTGAACTTTGGGAGGGCAGTGTCAAATACAGTTGTAGGCCTATATTGTATTGTGGCCAGCACTGGCAGCGATCTTGTTTGACGATCTTGTTTGACAAAAGTGTCGCGTGTTCCACGCGACACTTTTGAACTGATCTGGCAAAAAAGAGGTAAAAACATTTTCGTGCGTGAGCGAGAAAAAATTTGTTTACCTTATTTGATGTTTCTTTAAAATTAGGGGGACAACTGTATACTGTGTCCCCCACTCTTAAAGGTGGGGTTTTGTCCCCCTCGACCTTGAGGTCGAGGGGGAGAAGACCGGTGCAGTTCTTAAGATCGTGATTACGTTTGCGTCTGATGTCACATCTACGTTATTATGTAGTCCGTGTTGTTGTTTTTGTTTGGGAAGACCATCGATATAATATCTATGGGGTGACGGCCTTGACCGAGGCGAGTAATGGCGAGGGAAAGTAGGAAAGAATCTTTCCTCTTCAAATATGTTCTGTCGTGCTGTGCGGCAACTGTCGCCGAAAGTGGTAGGTAAAAGTATTATTCTTTTTTATTCGTCAGCTAAAATTACATATGATCTGAAGTCAGAAGGTAATATGTCGTGAAATTAAGAGAACGGTAGGTAGTGCTCCAAGAGGCTAAACTGTAGACTTCTGCCAAATCCGGGTGATTTTAACCGTAAAATTAGCGTCAATTTTGTAGCGCTGTTGTATCGAGTCGCGTACAGTTTGTTTAACTTGTGTGTTCCATTTCATTTGGTGTTCTGATTGGTTTTAACACTTTATAGACCTCGATCGTCCAAATTCTATAAAATCTCCGAGTATAGAGTTATTTGTACAAGTGTGTTTGATGTTTGACAAATAGTGACCTATCCTCTGGACTTGACGAAGACCCGACTTCAGATACAGGGTGAAGGTGGCGCATCAGGCCGACCAACCACGGTTCAGTACCGTGGCATGCTACGAACTGCCTATGGCATTGGTAAGCTGCTTCTTCTTATGTCAACAACAGTAAAGCAACAAATGTGAAGTCTCTCACAACATTGGTAATGGTAATTGCAAATTTATATAGCACCACTTCAAGAGAGACACATCAGACACCTAGCATAAG
The DNA here is from genome assembly GCA_963556255.1 of Allolobophora icterica. Taxonomy (NCBI): domain Eukaryota; kingdom Metazoa; phylum Annelida; class Clitellata; order Crassiclitellata; family Lumbricidae; genus Allolobophora; species Allolobophora icterica. The sequence goes on along the minus strand of OY744606.1, from coordinate 1,237,196 downwards.
TTCTCATTTTCATTTCCTAGGATCTAGTCAAAGGAAAGGTGAGACCAACGAATCACAGGACGTTAATCTTTTGTGTTATCTAATTATTTGTTAGAAGCCACATCCAGTTAAATTTATTAGGTAAAGTTCATGGGCAATCAGTTCAAGGCAGTTTGAGAGGCCAGGCTTTAATGCAATGGATTTCGAGTACCTCACAATTGATATTAACACTTTAACGACAAGACTAACATACTAAAAGTGACTGGGAAGCCAGTGCAACTCGTCGTTTAAGTGGTTAATGACCGTTTTAATTATCTGTTTTTGTTTTGGTATACTAGCATATGTTCATAAGTAATTCCAGTTATGGATATTTATTGTAATTAGCTGAAGATTTAAACTGTTTTGTCTTTTATTTGATTAGCTAAAGAGGAAGGTGTACTGAAACTGTGGCAAGGAGTGACACCAGCCATCTACAGACACATTGGTACTATCAGTAGCATTCTTGGTTTTTTGTTTTTATTGTTGTTAGATTTGAAAATATTGACAACAATTAATCTGGGTGATGGATGACTGATGCATTGACGAAAGTTTAGAGAGAGACAGACAGACAGATAGATAGAAAGAAAGACAGACAGATAGAGGCAGAGAGAGAGAGAAGAGCCAGAGACAGACAGAGAGATAGGCAGAGAAACAGCAGAGAGAGGATATAGACACACACACACACACATGTATACAGAGATATTTGCATAGGGAATTCTTCAAATTCCGATCTTGACTGTAGCCAAGTTAACACACTTGTCAGGTTAAATAAATGCCTAATATGAGAAGAATCTTCTGACGGAAGCACAGCACAACATCAAAACTCAAACTTTTTCAACATCCTGTCATTGTCATCATTGTTGCCTGTATTGAAATTCGCCGTTAAATTGGTTCTGCTTTGCTTTCATAAAGTTTATTTGTGGATTTTGTGTTTAGTTTATACGGGTTGTCGCATGAGCTTCTACGAATGGATTCGAGACCATGTTCTCGGCAAAAACGTAGATGGAACTTTTACCTTCTGGTAATTAGCACTGATACACCAATACTAATACAGCATGAACTCATTAATGTGCCCCCAGATAACGCGCTGTTCCGACTAGTCTATGCTGATACAACTCTATGCTGATGCAACTCTATGCTGATACAAGTCTGTTCACATTCTTTTCAACTTGACTGGAAGTTTGGCAAGAATATCAAAGCATCATTTCCTTATACTTTTCATGCATTGAAATAACAAGCTGCTATGTTCCAAAATGGAACGTAGAAGAGGCGCTCATTTCCTACGCTAGGGCCCTTGAGCTGTCAATGGATGAATCACAACATGCTCGACATGTACCAGCGCATTGCTGAACTGTTTACATGCTTGATTGATTTGTTCCGCATCATTACCTGGAGTCTACTAAGTGGGCTCTGACTCGCAGTTGTTGGCTTACAAGCGTGCTACCACTGGACTGTGAAGCGATTTAAAGATAAAATAACCAACATGTGAAGTTGAATGTGAAGGATGCACTCACATTACATGACGTGTACTTTACATGTCTACCATTCATTGGTTGCCTAGTAACCTGCATCATGAACTCCTTGGTCTTTCTCTACGACTTTTTTTCCGTAATCACTTGAAAGTCGTTATGTTTCGTAGTGTGGCCTTGCGCTGTCAGGCCGGAAATGGCCTCTGAGGGATTTCCCTTGATATGGCGCTATATAAATTGTCATTGCGATTGCATTACTGTTATTCTGCATCATGTTATGAGTGGAAATGTGTTTGTAGGAAGGCGGCGACTGGAGGTCTGACCGCTGGTGCGATGGCGCAGTTTCTGGCCAGTCCAACGGATCTGATCAAGGTGCAGATGCAGATGGAAGGAAGGAGAAGACTCGAAGGCAAACCTGTGAGGTCTGTCTGTGTCTCGCTGTGTCTATGTCTGTCTTGCTGTGTCTCTGTATGTCTTGCTGTGTGTATCTCTGTCTTGCTGTGTCTCTATCTGTTTCTGTCTTTGTGTGTGTGCCTCTCTCTCTGTCTATCTAGGAGGCTCGAGAGAGTGGCTCTGACACAGATGCAAGTCTACTGAGCCACTCAAAACCTTGTTATGTTATGTTATGTTATCTATCTGTCTATATCTATCTCTCTATTCTATCTCTGTCTTCTTGTCTCTGTTTCCTCCCTTCCTCCCTGTCTCTGTATGTCCTCCTTTCTGTCCCACTATCTAACTCTGTCGCTGTTGTTCTGTCTCTCTCTATCTGTCTGTCTATGTGTATGGCTCTCTCTCTCGCTCTCTGTCTTTACTATTGTGTTGGGGTTGAGTGGTTGAGCACTGGCATTGTATCATTAGCACAGTTTTATCCTCCTCTGGCATATTCAAGCCCTTCATAGGCAATCAATATTTCCTTTATTTTGAGCAAACAAACAATACTATTGATGAAAATAATACTAATGTATTGTAGAGTAATGGATAACACACTGGCATGAAGAGCTGAAGGTACCAAGATCGAACCCGGTAGACCCCGTAAGGTTTTTTCAGCCTTCCACTCGCTAGGTGGCAGTGGTTAAATGAATGTAGACCATGATTGGTGCCGTGTGGCTGCCGCTTAAAAACAGTTATATTCAACTCCTGTAAAACTGTTATCAATCAATCAATCAATCAATCATAAAATTTATATAGCGCCTCTTCAAGAGTTCTACTCAGAGGCGCTCCCGAGCCAGGCCTGATCATAGAGAAAAGTCTTCAATAGGGTGTAGAAGGAAGACGAGTGTGTACGAGGAGATAGGCGAAGGAAAGATGGCAAGTCATTCCACACTGTTGGACCAACAACAGAAAATGCTCGACGCTGCATTGTAGCAGTGCGGGCAAATGGAACCAGAAAGTCACCCCGAGTAGAGGAACGAAGAGCTGAGCGACCCGTAAAGGAGGAAGAGAGAGTAAAGATGGAGCATAAGTAGCGAGGAGCTGTGCCCAAGACGCTTTGCCAGACAAGAGAGCAGAGCCGATACAGGATACGCTGCCGGAGAGGGAGCCAGTGTAGAGTATGATACATGTAGGAGGATACGCTACCATAGCGAGGAATGGAACCAACAAGGCGAGCCGCAGACCGTAAGACCCTCTCAAGAGTGGACAACCGGACTTGAGGAAGACCAATGTAAAGGGAAGAACAGTAGTCTAGACGAGAACAAACGAAGGCGTGAATAAGAGTAGAAGCAGCAGATGTTGAGAGAGAGCGAGCAACGACCCTAAGCTGACGGAGATGGTAAAAGCAGGAGCGAGACAAGGAGGAAAGGTGCTTAGTAAATGTTAATTCCTGATCAATGATGACACCGAGGTCTCGTACGGAGGTAGAGAATGACATTAGAGGGAATTCAGCTGCGAAAGAGTTCAGATCAAGTTTTGCCAGCTGCTGGCGGGTACCCAGCCATATGAACTGGGTCTTAAGAGGATTAAGTCTCAGGCGATTGGAAGAAAGCCAGGCAGACAGAGTGTCAGTTGCGCAAGACATCACGCGAACAGCACTCAGAGCATCCCTTGCAGAGCAATGCAAGTAAGATTGGAGATCATCAGCGTAAGAGTGGCTAGACAGAGCAATAGCAGCAAGAACAGATTCAAGGTCAGCAGTAAAGAGGATATAAAGAAGAGGGCCAAGCACGGAACCCTGGGGGAGGCCAACAGGTACTGGAATCCAAGGGGAACGCGAGGAGTGGAAGACAGTAGACGAAGAGCGGTCAGATAGGTACGAGGAAAGCCACTGTAGAGGTAAGTTGGAGATACCAAAGGAGGTAGAAAGGCGACGCAGTAGAAGATCATGATCTACCGTGTCGAAGGCTGCACTTACATCGTAAAGTGCAAGAAGAGTAAGTTGAGAGCGATCAATGGCACTGTAAACATCATTAAGAAGACTAAGTAGTAGGGTCTCGGTAGAGTGTCCCTTACGGAATCCCGACTGACGGCAGGGTAGAAGGTTATTAGAGTCTAGGTAGCTCAATAACTGAGAAGCTACAAGTTTCTCAATTAGTTTAGAAATAAAACTGACATTAGATATTGGCCTATAATTCGAGGGGCTAGAGGGATCCAGACCCATCTGTTTCAGAGTAGGCATGATGATAGAACGTTTCTGTGAAGCCGGTAAGATGCCATCACGTAGAGAAGAATTACAGAGGATCGTCAGGAACGGAAGGAGGGTTTCGATTTGCTCCTGGACGAGAAATGTCGGGAGAGGATCCAATTCCGACGACTTGACAGGCGAGGCGAGGATGAGGCGACGCAGCTCAGCCTCAGTGACCGGAGCAAGGGTGGAGAAAGAGAGCTCAGTCGAGGAGAATGAGGGCGGAGGAGAGTCAGCGGTGTCGCGACGAACAGCATTGATCTTTGTGGCATAGAAGTTGGCATATTCGTCAGCCGAGAACGGAGGAGGAGCCGGCGATGAAGTAGCTCCTGAGCTCCCCAGCAAGTCCTTGAAGGCGGATCATAGTCGTCTCGGGTCTCCGGAACTGGAGTTGATCTTAGTTTCCCAGTATTGACCCTCCTTCTCCCTGTAGCAACGATGCATCGCGCGTACGAATTTCACCCAGGCGGCTCTGTCAACCGCGAGCCCACTGCGGCGAAACACACGCTCCAGTCGACGAGCTTGACGACGTAAGGTGTAACATTCTCCATCGAACCAGGGGGATAAAGGTCGAGTACACATCTTTGCCTGACGTAGAGGGAGTAGGCGATCGATGATTGCAGTCATCTCGTGTTGGAAGATGTCAAAGAGACGCTCTGCAGGTTCATCCTGGAACTGCGACGGGTCTTGAAAGGCTGGAACAGCCAGAACAGCAGCCGTGAACTTCTCGCGATCAAGACGTCGCCATCCCCGGATCTGTCTGACAGCGTAGAGAGGTGTCTCATGTAGAAACGGTACGTTGGCAGTGACCAGCCCATGGTCCGAGATGATCGGAGGAAATACCTCTACTCGCGGAGAACAGTCATCCCTGGTGACAACCACGTCCAGCCAGCCACCTGCCTGGTGCGTCGCCGAGGATACATGTTGAGCTAATCCAAATTGCTCCATGTTCAGCTGGAAGTCCATAGTAGATGGCAATGTTGTATTCTCAAGATGGAGATTTAAATCGCCGAGAATAGCCAGTTGCGTATTATGAAGGGCAAACTGTTCAAGGACTGTTCCGAGTTCATCAAAGAACAGGGATGGCGGAGATGAAGATCCAGGGCGATAAATGGCCAGAACAGTGAGCGGCCCACATGAGGATGAAACAGAGACAGCAAGGGCTTCGAAGGTGGTAGGAGAAGAGGAGAGGGCGATCGTCTTAACACGTAGATGATCGCGATGATAGATAATAATACCGCCGCCACGAGAGACAGTGTCCGACGATGACGGAGGGCGTGGGCGATCTGTGAAGGAGAAGCCCACAGGTACAGATCGGAGAACCGAGACATCCGTCGACGCTTGATGCCAAGATTCTGTTAGCACCAAAACATCAAGCTCATGCGAGATGATGGTATCGACGATGGCAACGTATTTCTCCCTTATGGATCTGGCATTCAGTGTAGCCAGACGGAGAGAACGCTCTGCAGCGGGCGCTGCAGCAGCAGGAACAGAAGACTTAGAAGTAGACGACGAGGGGGTCGGCGGAGCGCCCGGTTGGCACTGCCGTGGTTGAGTCGGTCGCGGTTGAGTAGGTCGATTTAACCGATCGACTAGGCAATGAGATGAGAAGGAGGTCAGAGTCGGGCGCCAAAGCCCGGCACTAAACAGCGCCTTGCGTGGAGCACGTGTAATCCTGGACGCAACAGAGCATAACGACCAAAGTAGGTCACCAGAATAGACGACGCTAGGCATATCCATAATGTTCAATAAAGTTCGAAACAAACGCAAACTTTAAGAACCGAGTGAAGAATCACAAAGATAATACCGAAGGCTAAACAACAGCCTAAAACTAGCGAAAAAGATCACTTCTGTACTAAATTATCCAGTGTAAACAAGAAACAGGCCTAACACGGTGTTTCACGCAAAGCGCCACACCTTCCATCAATTTGATCAACTCTCCGTCTTGCTCTTCCCCAGTAGCTTTTAAGTCACGCTCCGGCCTGGGAGTCCCACCATCCGCAACTATCACCGTTTCGTGTGCTTCTACTGTATACATGTATGTAAGGCGCCCTGTGTGGCTGCCGTTTCTACTATATGTATGTTCACTGTACAGCGCAGTGCGTTTGCAGGCGTTTAATTAAAGAACAAATTATTATTATTATTATTGTATTAAACATTATTATTATTGGTACCCTTCCTAGGAAGGGGAACGAACGGGCACGGCAGGCAAAACCAGGGGAAGGCAATGGCAAACCACCCCTGTTAACTTGCCAAGAGAATCGTCATGAGACACACCAAACTAAAAACGGTGATAGTTGCGGATGGTGGGACTCCCAGGCCGGAGCGTGACTTAAAAGCTACTGGGGAAGAGCAAGACGGAGAGTCAAGGGCCCCTCGATCTAATGAAGCAACAGGACTAAAGCCGAAAGGACGTCTAGTGGTGGATCGATTCGGAGGGGAAAGACTCAACCTGAGCTGTAAGCAGAAGATGAAGTTGGGCACATGGAACGTGCGAAGTATGCAGAGCGGAAAGATGGACGTGATACAGGGAGAGATGAAGAAATTGGACATAGCAATCCTAGGATTAAGTGAGACAAGGTGGAAGGGACAAGGACATTTCAGCTGGAATGGATACAGGATAATAATGTCAGGACAAAAAGAGAAAGGAAGAAATGGAGTTGCAATCATGTGTGACAAGTCAAGCGCAAATGCGATAATGGGATATGATACAGTGAGTGATAGAATTCTGAGTGTAAGATTCAGAGGAGGAAAGGTCAACATAACCATTATACAGGTATATGCCCCAACATCGATATCGTCAGAAGAGGAACATGAGGGTTTTTACACCAGCCTGCAATGTACAGTGGACAGAACTCCGAAGGGCGACGTACTAGTGATCATAGGTGACTTCAATGCGAAAGTGGGTCAATGCACCGGAGGTGATGGAGACACATTGGGTAGCCATGGCCTGGGTGAACAGAATGAAGCAGGGGAAAGACTTGTTGAGTTTTGCAAAGGGAATGGCTTAGGAATTATGAACACATGGTTCGAACAGCCTAAGAGAAGACTGTACACATGGACGTCACCGAATGGGAAGCATAGGAACCAGATTGACTACATACTGATAAACAAAAGATGGAAAAGCACAATAAGAGATGTGAGAACAAGGCCAGGAGCGGACTGTGGAACTGATCATGAGCTATTGGTAGCAACACTGAGAATGAAATTGAAAAAGATAAAGAAAGGAGATCGATTGATCAGATACGACTGAATACAGGATGGAAATAAAGAATCGGTTTGAAGTACTAGAGAGAGATGAGATAGAAGAGGAAGAGGATTCGAACAACCTATGGGAGAGGATGAAGAAAACGATAGTTGAAGTCGCAGATAAGCACATTCCAAAGAAGAAGAAAATCACAACAACGACATGGCTATCGAGAGAAGCCTTATGCATGGCGGTTGATAGGAAGGCTGCAAAGAAGGCAGGAGAAAAGGATAAGGTAAGGGCACTGAACAGTGCCTTCCAAAAACAAGCACGTAAAGATAAAGAAATACATCTAAACGAATTATGCAGAGAAATGGAAGACGAGGGAAGGAAGGGACGAACCAAGGAAATGTTCTCAAAAGTAAAGACAATCACAGGAAAATTTGCACCTAGAATGGGCTCAATGAAGGCAGGAGATGGAAATGTAATCTGTGATGAAGAAGGGATTAAACATAGATGGAGAGAATACACGGAGGAGTTGTATAGGGAAGACAAACGAGTCAAAAAAGAACAAATTGACATAACAAAGTATGAAAAGGAACCGGAGGTCATGGAAGCGGAGGTAGAATGGGCAATCAGACAACTCAAGGATAATAAGGCACCAGGTCAGGATGGGATACCTATAGAACTGATAAAAGCTGGGGATGATGCGATGATAAAAACAATAACAACATTGTGCAATCAAATATGGGCAACTGGAGAATGGCCGGAGGACTGGAAGAAGTCAATCTTTATACCTATATTCAAGAAAGGAGATGCGAGGGAGTGTGAAAATTATAGGACGATAGCAGTGATATCACACACTAGTAAAATATTACTGAAAATAATTCACAAAAGAATGGAAGGCACAATTGAAAGAGAACTTCCGGTGAACCAGGCAGGGTTTAGGAAATCTCGTGGAACTCGAGACCATATAGCCAACATGAGGTGGATAATGGAGCGACAAAGGGAGTATGGACAGGAGGTTCATATCTGTTTCATTGACTATAGCAAGGCATTCGACTGCATTAACCATGATTTAATGTGGAAAACCCTGCTTGAAATGGGAATTCCGAAACACCTGATAATGTTACTAAAGGGCTTATATGAAGACCAGATAGCGGTGATAAGAACAGAATACGGAGACACTGACAATTTCAGAATCAAGAAAGGGGTGAGGCAGGGATGCATCTTGTCTCCATTCCTGTTTAATCTATATGCTGAAAGAATAATGAGAAAGGCAGAACTGGAGGGGGCAATTGAGGGAGTAAAAATCGCTGGAAAGACACTGAATAACCTTAGATACGCAGATGACACAACATTAATGGCAAAAAGGAAAGAGGATCTGGCAGAACTGATAAGAAGGGTCAGGAGAGAAAGTGAAAAAGCTGGTTTATACTTCAACATAAAGAAGACAAAGGTCATGACAACAGCAGATTGGGATAGTTTTGAGATAGACGGAGAGGAAATAGAGGTGGTAGAAAGCTTCACATTCCTAGGATCACTGGTTGGAAAGGAGGGAAAGTGTGATTCAGAAATAAAACGAAGGATTGCTATAGGGAAAGCTGCAATGACCGGACTGGAAAAGATATGGAAAGACAAACATGTGAGCATAGAAACAAAAAAAAGGCTCGTGAGAGCACTAATCTTTCCTACGGTACTGTACGGTTGCGAGACGTGGACAATGACAAAGAACATGGAAAATAAGGTTAACGCTTGTGAAATGTGGATATGGAGGAAGATGCTGAGAATATCTTGGACTGAGAAAAGAACGAACGAATCAATACGAGAGGAGATTGGAGTTGAGAATGAAGAGTCGTTAAAACAAACTGCGACAAGAATGAAGCTAAGGTTCTTTGGACATGTTATGCGATCTGATGGTCTGGAGAAGGAAATGATGCTGGCGTGCGGTGAGGGGAGGAGAAGACAGGGTCGCCCAAGGAGGAGATGGATGGATGAGATACAAGATGTAACTGGCATGAATTTGGCGGAATTAAGGGACTTGTCATCGAATAGGAAACAATGGAGTGTGTTCACCAGGACGATCGCTAGAGCTCCACGAGCTGACAGCACAAGGTGACAAGGTATTAAACAATACTAAAATATGAATAATGATATTGTTAATTTACGACCTGCCATATTGTTTTCAGAGTTCACAGTTTCTACCATGCCTTCACGACGATATTGAAGGAGGGCGGAGTGAGAGGTCTCTGGAAGGGCTGGGTGCCAAACGTCCAGAGGGCAGCACTCGTCAACCTTGGAGGCAAGCTTGTTTCTCAAGTTTGTCGATAGCAATCGAACATAGCGTATTATTCATCATGTCCAGCTGCCAAGATCTACTTATTCCTCTCACCTCTCGATCTCACTACTCCTTTGCTCGCCCTCTCTCCCACAGCCTTCCACTCAAGACGACTGAAAACTCGTGGTTCTACCCCACCCCACCTCAAGACTACCACCAGCGACTTTACTCTGGCACCAGGCTCTCTCCTCGGCTTGACCTTCTGGATTCTAACCTGGCACTGAAGCGGATTTGATTTTTATAGCGCCGGTGAATAAGCAGCTGGTCTCCCTCCTGTGGCTTTTGCATGGCGCTGAGAAATTTCGGAGATCTCCATTACATTACATTAACAGACAGTTTGTGAATATCTCAACTCGTAAGGAACTGGTGTTAGTTGCTAACAGAGAAGCCTCTTGTTGCAATAAAAACGTGTCAAAGTTTTGAAGCCCAGTTTAGAAATAGCTAAAGTTGTTTTCCTCTGCCGTGTGAGAGGGCAGAGTGGGAAGTCGCCTGGGTCATTTGCCTCGGCTGAATATCCCGTTTTTCAGCAGTATTCAGAAGTACTCGCCTCAGCAAATACTGTACACACAAATAGTTGCAAATAAAAATTTTAAACTTATTCAATAAAATGTACAAAAAAAGTCCACAACAGAAGTCAAGCCCATTTAATTGATTATTTATTTCTAAAACTCTAAATGTATTAGTTATTACAAGAAGTACAGAAATTTATTTTTCGATGATTTTTATTACACAAAAATGTGTTAAAAGGCTTTGCACATGGAACTAATGGTTTTTCGGTTCGTACCCGATTCCGGCAAATAGTTCATCCAAACACTCAAATTCAGTACTCGGTGGGAAATGTCTACCCGGTTATGCCCTACTTGTGAGCATCATTTCAGAACCTTTAACGTACGATCAATTAGAAACTTCACTTGTGCTGGTGCAGTTGAGACCGGCACAAGAAAAGTTACTAATTAATATTGATCACATGTGGAGACACTGGTGCATTTATTTAGCACCTGTGTCAGAAAAATATGTTACCTTACAATTGATTATTTTATGTTTTGCCCATTTTCTAGACCTGACTACTTACGACACTGCCAAGCATCTCATCCTTACGAAAACGCCTTTAAAAGACAATCCAGTTACACATACTCTGGCCAGGCAAGTAGCATAATTCGTCATTCATTACATGTGTGCATGTAATTTGTAATTAGTAACTTCTATTGCACCGGTGTCTGATGCACAAGGAATCAACCGATGGCACACCAAAAGCAAGCCGTAATCAGGTCAATATCCAGAAGATCAGTCCGTAAGACAGAGAGACAGCCTATGGTGTATTGTAGCATTTATTCAAAACCTTTGTTAAACTTTATAAATGTGACATTGTGGAAAATTACATTCGTAATTGCTGTATGCATTATTGTCACTATGTAACGTTTTTGTATTGTTGTGCCATGTGTTGATAATGCTAATGTTATGCTGTGTATTGATAGCACTATTGTTACATAATGTAATGATAATGCTGTTGTTATGTACTGTTGATGCTTATGTTACGTTGTTATTGGTATGTTATGTAATCTTATTGTCATTGTTTTATACTGTTATGTTTTTGCATAAATGTACAATGTACAGTAAAAACATTATTATGGTTATTATTACAATAATGACGATTATTTATATTGTTATTATTATTATACAATAAGTACAATTGTAATTTGATAATGTTCTCCTTACAAAGTTACTATTATTATAATTCCTATTGTTATTATCATTATGATTAATATTATTATTGCTATTAATATTATTCCTATTATTAATATTACTATTAATACTATTATAATTCCTATTTTTACTGCTATTATTTTTATTGTTGTTATTACTTTTATATAAACATTTTTATTTCATGGCTCTTATATGGCCAGGTCAGTCGCAGATTCGCCCAGTCACTTGGATATGTGTGAAGCAACGTTGCAGTTTTAAGTCCTATCATAAAACGGTTGTAATAATGCATATTGCTTGGACATATTTTCAAGACAAAAGTTGTTGGGTCTTCGGTTGGTTTACGATGGACTGTTTGTCGTTTCAGCGCCTGTTCTGGCTTGGCTTCGGCAGTTCTTGGCACACCGGCAGATGTCGTCAAAACAAGAATGATGAATCAACGCTACGTCAATGGCAGGCAAGTGCCACAAAACGAGAACAAAAGGACAGACAGACAGACAGACAGAAGTACAGAGACATGTTGACAATGCAAGAGAACAAAAGAGATAAGGCAGACAGACAGACATACAGACAAACACAAAGACAGATAAAGCTAGACTGATAGGCTGAAGATCGTTGACATGCAAACAAGACAATGCAGACAAATAGAGACATACAGAAAGACAGACACAGACATATATGTATAGTTGTATACGTAAATACATTCTTAATTACAGATTTACATACATAGTTACATACATACATAAAGATATTCATCCATTTATATATGCACGCATATACATGTATATATGTTTATGCATACATGAATAATCATTGAAGTCTTGTTATGTCTGTGTTGCTGTCCAGAGGTCAGGTTTACTCGTCTTCGATTGACTGCCTGGTAAAGACTGTTCGACACGAAGGATTTTCAGCTCTTTACAAAGGATTCCTCCCGATTTGGGCCAGGATGGTCAGCACTGTTCTTTTTCGTGTTTAGTTAATGACAATGACAAATTTACACAGTGTCTGTGTCAGGAAAGCTGCTTCAGAACCCTACCTTACAGTTGATCATGTTAGATTTTGCCCATTTTATAGACTTGTTTATTTATGAGGGTGCTCGACAGTGTAGTGGTTAACGTGGTGGACTGGCGATCGAAAGGTGGGGGTTCAAATGGCCGAAATTTGGTTCGAGATTTCTGCTCTGTCTTCACCTCCCAGCCAACTTAGCTATAATGAGTACACTGACCATACACTGTCGGTGGGAATATGAGACGGCGAGGGAAAGGATTGGCCAGCCTCCCTCATACCAAGGCTATGAAAATGAAGTTGCTAACACTTCATACCCATGGCTGCCTCAGGGCTAGCTCAAGGGACTGCTCGTCTTATGACAATGCCAACCACAATCATGTCATATGTCCAGTTTCTTTGTCTCAGAATTTAGTAACCGAAATAAGTTCGCCCTTCCCTGCCCTCCAATAACCTGATGAGATTAGTGTCTGTTGAAATTTGGTCAGTACCAGTACCACCCCTCTTGTGCTAAACTTATGTAACATTCAGCTGTATCATAATTTTAATTGCATATATAAATTTTTCATTAGCACCACGTTATGAAAATACTAATCGGAGGTGTTCCTTGCACTTGCCTTATATGATGCTAAATGTCATTTAGAACTGAAGTTTCACCATTTGTTGAAAGTATGCAGAACAATGCACAGAAACAATGCACAGAAAACTCATAAATAAACAAGTTCATAAAATGGGCAAAATCTAACATGATCAACTGTAAGGTAGGGTTCTGAAGCAGCTTTCCTGACACAGGCTCAGTTGTGAAGCCCAACTGATGGATTTTTATAAAATTTTAGTTTTCATAAATGTGGGTTAAGTTTTAGTTTCCTTAAATATGGTTTAAATAGGTAAATGTAATTTGTTATGGGATTAGTTTGTTAATGTGTTTTTGAATTGTGGATATCTTTTAGGCACCGTGGTCGTTGACGTTCTGGATATGTTATGAACAGATCAGGCGACTTTCAGGAACAACGTCTTTCTGACGGAGCAATACTCAGATCACGTGATAGGATCACGTGATTCGATCATGTGATACCATTGCTTATGATAGGATATTGTGATATTGTGGTGATCATGTGGTTTGATTGCTTAGATCATGAGATTTCATGATCGTCATCTGCAACACAGCCTATTATGTTCAACTCGGTTTCTACCTTTATTTGTCTATCCTTGCTATATATGTGGTCTTTTGAAGCATTGTATAGATAAGAAACGTACTAATTTTGCAGATTTTTTTTCGTTTTTGTGTAAGTTGTAACCCGAAGATTTATTGTAAAGATGTATGAGTTTGTAATCTCCTCTATTGAGCTGATGTGCAGAAAGTGACTTGGCCTGTTCAAATAGATGTATCTGTCATGATTGTATCGTAATCATTAACGTGCCATTTTGTCAGTGCATATAAATGTAGTAAAGAGGACCTCGTGTGTTGACAAGTACATTTGTGTGCAATATTGTCATAATGTAATGTTTGTTTCGATAATGCTGTTATACTACGGATGTTGCAGGTGTAGGTTCTATGGCAGCTTGGTTGTAAGGAGGACCTTGTGTTCACAAATTAGAAGTTATATTACAAGTGATACTGTTATTGAATACTTAGTAATTCTCCATTTATTGCCATTTTCATCAAGAACAGGGTCTTGTCAGTAATCCAGGATGTGTTACGGATGGCTGCAGCGAAGGCTCCCGCTGGTGGGTGGTGCAAGTTTTGTGAGCGTCTTGCTCGTTGGTCGTGCTCCTTCAACGCAGTTACAGACTTTGAATGGGCACCTTTGCGAAGTGTTATACTATAATAGCAAGTGTTATACTAATATCTAGCTGTATTTTATTAGCCATAATTTTGTAATCACGTAATTGTGCTTGTAATAGCGAATTTATGTAGCACTTTTACGAGAGAGGTGTTCAAACTCATCATCCAACACAATTGAGCCAACTTGTCTGTTTCAAATTAGCCACCATTGCCAAAATCGGATTTGCCCAATTTGTGGTATTTTGAAGACAAACATTTAAAACCCTGAATTTGTTCACATACTCGCTGCCTAAAATAATGTGTTTTGGACACAATGTGCAGTTGACGTACTCTAGTGCAGGGGTGCCGGGAGCGTGACGCACTGGACGCACGTGTGGCCACCCACCAAATCAAATCCACGCAAGGATTAGGCATCGCATTGATATTTTTGACAATTTCACTATGTAATTTGGTTTACCATACAGCATGTATAAATAATATCATAAGATATCTTATGCATGTGTTATACTGTACTTTTATGAGTCACTCTGAGTCATTTTCGGTGTATGACTACGCGTGGCAGACAGGGGACGGGTGTGGATGGGAGGAGACTAGAGAGGTGTGCGTCCAATTTTCTACAGCCTGGCGGCGCCCCTGCTTTAGTGTGTGCAGCTGAATTGCTTGGACTATGCAGTGTTTATTGCGGATTTTTAAGAAATTGGCTTGAGTCAACTCCACTCAATTTCTTTCTCATACCTGAAATTTTACTCAACAGTTCAAGTACTGTTTTACAGTTTGAAGAAATGTGTGACAGTTGACATTCAGTATTTTGGGCACTGCATAATAGTGTTTTTGCTGCTTCACTTTTTGTGCCACTATTGGCAGTTTTTTTTATGAGATTTGATGTTTTTTAAATAGGTATTTTTATATACTGAATCATTTTGGCTTGTTCTAAATAAGATGAGGATTTTTGTTTTTACTTTTCTTATAATTCTTGTGATTGGTTTGGAAAGTGTAATCGTAATCATAAGATCCAAATTTCTAAAGAGCTACTCTGAAACTAAGCAAAGGGCACAAGCTTATTCACGAGCATGTAAGAAAAATAAAAGGAAACATCAACTCCATGAATTCTACTTCATTATTTAATTTTAATTTTACAATGAAATCTGTTAATTATCTCGTGAGTAGCTATTGAACTAAGTATAACTCAATTGTTATTAGCAAATTATATAGCGCCAGTGGTTAATGCACATGGAAGAACAAATGAAATTAAGATTCGGACGCTTGCTGGCTTGAGTGGTCCAGCTGTAGCCAGCATGCATGTGATCAGAGCTATCTATTAGCGGTAATAGATAGCTCTGGCATGTGATGAACGCTGGCGTCATCTGGCGAATAAGTCCACGCATGCATGTGATTGGGAGATGTAGCCTTGTTGCGTGGTCTTATTCGCCAGATGACGCCAGCGTTCGTCATATGCATGCTGGATCATGCAAACAAGCGTCCGAGTCTTAATTTTATTATGTAGAGGAGCAGCATCATTAGTGGAGGATAAAGCTGTAGGCCTACTACTGTTAACCACAGTAACGCAGTTTCAGTGGATTGGTATATACTTGCTCAGACTGCTTTAATGAAACTGCAAATGTCAATCTCCGAATACCATGCCTTTACCAAAACAGCACTACAATTTTCGCTGGCTTAAAATTAAATGTCACCACATGGAACCGACACAGGAACACCGTTGAACATATGGATCAGAATAGTGTGAAATTTCTCGAAAGGGTCAGATGAAATCGAAAATGGTAGGGACAATGCAGCAGATCAAGATTAAAGCAACAGTAGGCTTACAGCGACATCTCTGAGCTAAAATAAAGAAAAATATTTACAAAGCGTCATTTCTGAATTAGCGCTTATTTAACGAACAATAAACAGTAATGTTATACACTGTAAAGTCAAGGGAAATAGTAAATAACAAGTATGCATGGACAAGTATGTAATTCGAACCACACACAATTGTGATCCTTAACCTTGACCGACCATACGTTGGAAGTTTTGATAGCTTCAGTATGGCGTCGATCTGTAGGCAATCTTTGGGATTGTCCTTGTCCCTCCGTAATGGCGTTAGTTTTAATCCTTTGTAAGTGTTTAGAACGTTATATATTAACAACACGATATTCTGAAGTCCGACGTTGTATGCATACTTTAACGTAAATGTATATAGGTGTGGCACGGGCTTTGGACGATAATAAGGGAGTTAGTGTGCCTTTTAAGAAAGAGCCCTGCATGAACTGTAGGTTTGTTTGTCGGCGTCGGCTCGTGAACTCTGAGCTAGCTTCTCGTCGTATTTTCTGCCACTAATTACTGGTTTTCAGCTTAGTTTGTTTTTGAAACAACATGCACGCCCTTGGTAGGTCGCAGCACTCTATTCTATCCGAGTCTGGGCGACCATATAGTTTAGGACTGCTGTAAATCATGCTGACAGGTCGGTCTTGTGTTAATTAGAACTTAATTGTGTAATTTTTTTAATTACACATGTTTTCATTTAAAGTATACTCTGAGCAAACACAGCATGCAATGAACATCAACCAATTAATTGTGCCCTTATCTAGTTACCACTATACTGTTAAGTTACTCAATAGCTTCATGTTCTAAAGCAACACTTGTGTTGCTTTCTATCAGACTTATTATAGGATGGGTATATGTGATGCTTTTTTGCAGGTGGAGCCAGGTGAGATGGAGTCGATATTCACCGATTTATCTGGACCCTACGTATCGTAAAGAGGATCTGTCGGGGAAATTGGATGAAGCCGACCCACGACGTTTCCAACCGATCAAAGCAGCTAAGAATGAACAGACATCTCTTGTCACCTTCGACGATTTAATCGCGTATGTGGAATTGAATCATATCTTTTTATCACTGCTTTGCTGTTTTATTCTCAACACAACATGGACGAATATGTTAGGGACATCATTTATTTCGCATATACTTTAAAATGAGTGTGACTGCATTAGATATTGCCCACTTTTTTAAGTTGAGAAGTATACACACAACTATATGACAGAGGTGCTGAGCAATTGTGAGTGAAGGTCTGAAGGACTTACTCAAGGTCACTACACAGTGATTGCCTCAGTGGTAGCTCGAATCCTTACTCTCTGCATTGCAGGCCGAGTGCTCTAACCACTCGACTTCAGCTTTTCACTAGCATATAGAGGGAAGATGAGTGAGCAGTCTGTCTGTATGTCTCTGTATGTCTGTTTGTCTCTATATCTGTCTGTCTCTGTATGTCTGTCTGTCTTTGTATGTCTGTCTGTCAGTCTTTTTCTAAACGGTTTGGTTTTGGTGTGCCATCTGTTCATGGGCGGCGATCATGGAAGGGGAGCTGAGGGGGACAAGACCCCACCTTTAACAGAGGGAGGACATGCCATGCATCATACCCCCCCGCCACATTTTGAAGGAACACCAAAAAAGGTCATCAAATTTGTACCTTTTTTGACCAGATCAGTTCACGGCGATAAATGTTTTTACCTCTTTTTTGACCAGATCAGTTCAAAACTGTTTTTGACCAGATAGTTAAAAAATTTCCCCCTCACCTGTCAAACAAGATCGCCGCCACTGCATCTGTTGATGCCTTGTACATTAAACACCGGCACAATGTAAGTTACTAATTAATTAATAACTATTTTCATTAGAGATATTTAAAGAAAGGAATGAAATATTGATCTAGAATCTGATTTTTTAATGCATCGTTTGAGTAAGAAGTTACTGATTTCGTAGCAGTGTTAAGGATTTTTCAGAAAATATGTTTTATTCCGTTGCTGTTTTAGAAAATTTATTCGCATCATTCTGAGAGAAGGGAACAAAGACCGAGCACGAGATATCGTTCATCGAGTGAGCATTTCCAAATAGCTTTAGAGTTTTCATTACACATTTCTGATAACATTTCTTTGTATTTAACTTGCTAACGAGATCTTCTTGTTTTATGTGTTGGCCCTGCACCTTTAATTACAGTGTGTATGCAATACAATACAAAACTGTATTTGATGCAATACAATACACCTGCATTTGATGCAATATATACAACTGCATTTGATGCAATACAACTGCATTTGACAATACAACTGCATTTGATATCACCGTGCTTTCAAAGTTAAGAAGTGGACATACTACCATACAACAGAACATCGATGGCACTGAGCAAAAATTGTGCTGGTCAGACTTGCTACATGCTGACCCCCTGAGTGGAGGCTCGACCCATGTGTACATGTATCTGGACTTTTATAAAGTGCATTTTGGAACTCCTCCAAGCGTACCATACCCTCCATGTTTCAGGCCGAGCACTGCAACCAGTCGACTACTGTACCCCACACGTGCATTGATGAGGATTTGTACGAGTGTGACTGTAAAAACCAGTTCTTCTGGCATTTGAACTCGCCATTTCTTGTTCAACTTTTAACTCTAGACGTTGGAAAACCTTAAGCTGATGCAGATTGAAAAATTTCACAAGGCTAAGACGGACATCGAGAGAGAACTCGTCGAGTTGGATCCAAAAAAGATTTTCTACCAGGCCGTCGAGAACTGCAAGCCGCTTCTCATCATACAGAGGGTTAAGAGAGGAGGAGTCATGTATCAGGTTAGTTGAATAGGTATTAATAAGTCTAATAAATACTTTATAATATTTTATCATAATTACTGTTTGTAGAGCTAGTCTATCAGTTTATATGAAAATATCACTAGTATGTTAATGTTTCAGTATTAATGTTATTATTGTTATTATTATTATAATGTTTATTGTTAAATTATTGATGGCATGTTGGCCTATAACCTCTATTTGTAACTTGTAACTGTTACTTATATAGCTTCTCTTCAAGGAAACTTTCCATAGGTGCTCCCAAGTACACAATCTCAGTACAGTTAACCATTTCTTGTATGTGCATTATTTGTTTGTTAATGAGATAACCACACACTTATGCTACAGGTTCCAATTCCAGCCAAGCCAAACTACCAGGTTTTCCGAGCGATGAAGTGGCTCATTGAATCTGGGGACGAAAAAGACAGAAGTGTTCGTGTCTGGGATAAACTCCCATTCGAACTGCTGGATGCGTATAATAATGAGGCAGGTTAACGCTTTTCAACATACATACATACATACATACATACATACATACATACATGCATATATACATATATACATACATAAATGCAAACATACATACATAATGACAAACATTACATAACATACATTACATACTGTACATAAATACATACTTGCATAACATGCATACATAACATACATAAATGCATACATACATAGCATACATAAATATCATATTCGTTTCATTATTGATCAATACTGGTTGACACA
The DNA here is from genome assembly GCA_963556255.1 of Allolobophora icterica. Classification (NCBI taxonomy): domain Eukaryota; kingdom Metazoa; phylum Annelida; class Clitellata; order Crassiclitellata; family Lumbricidae; genus Allolobophora; species Allolobophora icterica. Next base: position 1,217,733 of record OY744606.1, on the reverse strand, counting down.
CCGCAACCGTGTACAATAGAACAGATTGAACACTAGCCTGGAGATATGAATAATAAAAATGTAAGAAATAACCTATAGAATATTGCTGTTAAATTCTGGATCGTTTAGTAGATATTAATTTCAGTAGATAGTAAATACATACATACATAGAGTGCATACATAAAATTTGAAGGAAAATCTACAAATAATGATATTTGTAGAGTAAAACAATGCCTGTGGGGAGTTAAAAATATTTATAAAATTTGAAGTTTCTTCTAAATGTAGTGCAATGTTTCGGTAATCATTATCGATGAAAAGACAAGAAATATCATGTGTGGGCGTTTTGTTTCTCTGTTTCCAGGGTAAAAGTGTTCGAAAGAAACAAGATCTGCACCGAATCTGTGAAGCGAATCGCGCGTACGCTCACTTCCGGTGGTAGTCTTCGTCGTCGTCTGTTGTAGAATCGTCCAAATTGGGTCACAAAATGCTGTTGAAGGAATGCTTTGGGTATTAAATGAGCAGAAAGGATTTGTAGAAACTAATAAAGATGGTGTTGGTTTGTGGGTGCTCGCTGCAGTGCATGTACTAAAGGTTTGTTGTTTAAGGATGTCTTTGCAGAAGGAGGGGTCACCGAGATGCAGACAAAGGTCATGCCGCATCAAAATTTGTTCAGCCTGTGCCTTCAGCACTGACTTCAATTATGCATATGGCACTCTTTACTGGCTAATTGGATCTAATTAGGTCCCTTTACTGCACAAGACATTATCGATTCGCTTCAGTTGGAGAAAGACAAATCTGGAGAACCATTAACATTGTGTTGCATAGTTTTAGATGTATCCTTACAAATAGCATTAGTTGGATGTTTAGGCATTATAAAATGCTCGAGATTACGAGTAGTTCAAGAAACAGCTTCCTCTAAAGCTCACAAACACCTGTACATAACTTATTTAATCAATTCTCCGTCTTGGGGTAGGGGAATAGGTCCATCAGTTTTCGTTTATTACTAATACAAGCTTTCTGAACGCAACCAGAATGGTAACACTCTGGCCTGAAGAGCATTAGATCTTGAAAAGTCGTTCGATACACGTAAGCTCCCTCTATCTTGACTCGGCCTTCCACTCCCTAGAGGGCAGCAGTGAAGTGAGCGGAACCCTTGCAGCTGGGCTGCCAGGACGTGTTAATTAAGATCTTGATAATTGTACCCTCATGTTTCGATTGTTTCAATGTAACTTACTGCGGTTTGTCAGTGAGCTTGTCAGTAAACACGAATATTATTAACTAGAGTACTTACCCGTCATAATGAGGGAGAGGTAGGGCGGGAGGCAAGGAGCCAGACAGACTTCTAACGGCTGCTTGTCGGCGTGTGAATTAGAATTGTTGCATTGGACGTGACCAAGCGATGCTTTCCCCTCAACCTGGCGTCATTGAAGGGTGGGAGAGGTAAAGGTATGGCGGGAGAGAATTTCGGGCGTCTAAGACCGGTCGCCTAGCTTCAGATAATATGGGGAAGATATTAAATATTTTCAATTGTTCCTTCAACCCGTTCTTCTTCCGCCCTTCCTGAAAATTGGAATCGGTCGAACCGTAGCCCTAGCTACTCGTCCTCTATGGATTGCAAAAGTTATCTGCTCCATCCTACAAACAGTAGGCCTAACTCATGAAAACTGCATTTCTTGCAATCTCTGCACAGATATGTCACTCAAAACAGAACACTTCTGTTTCACATTGCTCGTTATTGGGGGTCCGTAGAGTAATGGATTAACACACTGGCGTGAAGAGCTGAAGGTACCAAGATCGAACCCCGTAGACCCCGTAAGGTTTTTCAGCCTTCCACTCGCTAGGTGGCGGTGGTTGAATGAATAGTAGGCCGTGATGGCGTCCTGTAGCTGCCGTATAAACAGTTATATTTGACTCCTGTTATCGTGTGCTTCTACTGCATACATGTATGTAAGGCGCCCTGTGTGGCTGCCGTTTCTACTATATGTATGTTCACTGTACAGCGCAGTGCGGTTAGCAGGCGCTTATATAAAGGAAAGATTATTATTTATTATTATTATTATTATTATTATTATTATTATTATTATCCGTAGCCATTTGACTGCCTCCTTGACATAGAACTGACTCTAACTTGCCTCAAGTTTGTTTTGAGTAAGCACATGTGAATAAGCTGGTTACCGCGATTTTGCTTACTTGAGCGCTGCATGAAGCTTGAGACCATGATTACGACAGATTAACGTGATAAATCACTGATAAATTACTTGGACAGAAAGCATGATATAAACCGGTTTACGGCTGTCACGTGACATCCGGATTCGCGTCGTTTGCGCCGTTTTTCCAATATACGTCGATGTTTTTTTATATTGGTCTTTGCCTGTCTAGCGTCGCCAGTCCAAATAAAGTCTATGGACTGGACAGTTGGTTGGGACGAAATAAACGTATATTTGGAAGATCATTTCATTCCTTTCTTATTTAAAAATGACATCTTTCAACATTTAAACACATTGGCTTTCCCAGCAAGGCTTAGAGACGTTAGTGAAGTTTTCTGATAGATCGTCTACTTCTAATTGTTAATTTGAAGACGTGTACATACTAAGTTGTTCGGTTGTTCTCTACGCTGTCTAAAAACAATTTTGCATATTTTAAAACTGGTGTTTGGTTTTTCGGTGTTTGTAGAGGTAGAGCCCAGAGCCTGTTGTACCTTACAATTGATAGTCTAATTAGTATTTAGTCAAATGTTTGTAAAAGACGTTGTTGTTACTGCTTTACACTTGTAACGTGTGAAGTTGAATGTTGTGAATCATCGCAGAAAGCTTTTATCAGTGACATTTAAAAGCGGAACCCACAGCAGCCAAGAGTATCTGCTGCATGTATGTATGTATGTATGCATGAATATAATTATGCAAGAACCAGGACACTTAATATAGCACATTTTAAGTGCTTGATATAGCACATTTTTAACACATTTAGTACGTCACAAAAGTGCTGTAAATGCAGACATATAGGCCTACATGTGTACAGCTGTGAGCTGTACACAATGTATAACATAACTTTTGTTAAAAGTTTACAATTTGTGAGCTTCAAGAGACATGAAATGCTCAACCATGATCTGTTTTTTAATTGTAAGACATTTGCAGGTTATGTGACGTTTACACTTTGGAATCCTGAGATATTGTTGGAAAGCTTTCAGAAAATGTTGAAGAATTGTTTATCTCATCTCCGTGCTGCTTAAGCACATTTGCAGTGCATTTCATTACAAACTGACTGACATGTAATACACCTTCATAGAACATTTGCAGATTGTAAGAAAGGCATTCACAGGTTGCAAACCATTTACAGGTTGTAAGAAAGACATTTAAGGTTGTAAACCATTTACAGGTTATTAGACATTTTACATGTTGTAAAACATTTCACAGGTTGTGAGCTTTCTGTCATTGGCCAACGTCAATCATGGCAGACAGTCCATCAGCTCAGGCGACCGCATCTGATTCTTCTGCCTCTGGTTTGCCGTTTGTTCCTGGACCAGATGGAGAGGAAAAACCAGATGGTTAGTAGCTTGCTCTAATGCTTCCTTGGTACAGTGGAAACTCGTTGACATGCGGCCCATTTAGGTGTGAATCTACTTAACGAACAGCTACACGTTTGCTCCCAGCAACTTCGCATAAACAGGCCTGAACTGTAGTGTTGATGCAATGCCAAGAATTGTGCCAGTTATGTGTCGCATCCTACAAACTTCCTAGCTTTGTGGCTCTTATTTTAGAGCCGAAAAGTAAGTACAGTAAGTAAGTATTCTTTATTAGCACGAGACAGATGCTCATACTTTGCAATAACAATGCATACAGTGGTGAATAATAGCACAGTATCAGTAGAACAAGAAATGATGTAAAGTTACAGACAGTTTTAGAGAAATTGGGTATCCTGATTCCTCCTTTTCACTTAACTCTCTTGCCGCTCTGATTCTAAAGAGCACACACCATAGCCGTCTGACTCTATGCTTGTCTGTGTGGGTTTGTATCTCTTTGGAGATGGTTACCGTGTAGGGACCTTGAGCAAGTACTTAACTGACAATTGCTCAGTGCCATCAACTGATGCTTGGTCATTAGATTGTGTCGCTTAGTAAATACGCAACAATAGTAACAACAGTAATAATAATAATTTAACACTCTGAAGACAAGTGTTTACTAAACGTGACTGGGTCCCAATACAGCTCTTCGTTAAAGTAATAATACTTTAATAATATAAATATATTTATATTTAATAACCATAATAATGATTTAATAATAGTAAAACAATAATAACAATACTAATTTTAATAGTAATAATGACAATAATTTAAGATGTAACAATAATTGGATTATCACTGTTGTGTGTTTCAGAGTTACCAGAGGGCACGATCGAGTGTTCCATTTGTCTGCAGAGCTGCATCCATCCAGTCCGGCTGCCGTGCTCACACATCTTCTGCTTTCTCTGTGTCAAAGGCGTTGCCAACCACAGCAAGAGATGCGCTCTCTGCCGTTCGGAAATCCCGCCCGACTTCCTCCTCCGACCGCTGCTTCTCAACAGAGACGAGGTTCTGCACACGCAGGCCATCGACGGAAAGTACCAGTGGTTCTACGAGGGCGTGCGCGGGTGGTGGCAGTACGACGTCCGCGCGAGCACCGAGATCGAGGACCGCTACCAGAAGGGCGAGCGAATCTTCGAGATGCTCATCGCCGGGTTCCTGTACATCGTCGACATGGAGAACATGGTCCAGTATCGGAGGAACACGCCGTCGCGACGACGACGCATAAAACGCGACCTAGTCGATATTCCGGACAAGAAGGGCGTCGCCGGTCTCAGCTGCAAGCGGCGACCTCCCAGGCGAACCGGGGGCGATGGCGGAGAACGGGAGGATGCTTTGGCTGCGGCAGCTGCAGGGTCTTCTAGAGGAAGCGCTGGTCCTGGATCTACGAATAATAATAACAATGCAGCGCAGATAAGCGGCTTACCGCAGCAGATGCGAGATTTGACATTGACGGACGACGGAGACGGTGGTGCCGACGACGGTAACCAACAAGGAAATCGTAGCACTCGAGCGTCGACAGCCGCAGATGGGGTTGATCAGGTAGCTGCAGATGTCCGAGCCAACTCGCGAGCAGGTGATGCAAGCCCTGCGCGCCAAATGAATACCAGGTCGAGGAGCAACAGAGTCAACAGACAGGCAGACGATGCTTCAGTCAACGGCCAACCAAGTCAAAGTACTCGTGTCAACCGAGTCAACTCACAGTCGGTTGACAGCTCTAGAATGAACCGACGAGATGTAGATGGGCATGACGCCACAGGCAACGGTCAACCATCTACAAGTGCTAGGATCAACCCTCGAGTCTCCTCGGCTGGGCCTGATGCCACGGCCAACGTTCAACCATCTACGGGTGCTAGGATCAACCCCCGAGTCTCTTCAACTGGACCTGATGCCACGGCCAACAGTCAACCATTATCTGTAAACTCCAGAGGCAACCGAGTCAACTCATCGGTGGTTGACGTGCCTGTGAACAAACAAACAAAGCAAGGTACGAGAGCGAATGACCGAGGCATTTCGCAACGAGTCGAGGTTACGTCGAACAACAGCCGACCAATATCGAGCGTTGGCATCAACCAGGTTGACAACCACACGGTTGCCAGCCAAGCAACTCAACCAGTTGTCAACGTTGTCCAGGACTGTGTCGACAGTGCGGCCAGAGGCGAACCTCCCACACTCGACGGAGTCGGTCAGGCGCGTCTTCCTGACCTGCAGGGAGCCAGCCCAGCTCACAGAAAGATCGAAGGAAAAGCCCAGATAGATCGAACGGATCATGTCGACGGATCGTCGGACTCTGACTAATTAAAAGACTTAGCAGAATGATTACCTGTTGTGTAAAATAACTAGTGCTACTGTGTTGCTGTTGTCCAGTTGTCTACCTGCTGTTGTCCGGTTGTATACCTACTGTTGTCTGCCTGTACCACGACAAAATTAACTGTTTACCTAATAAAGAATTCGTTTGTTAGGTAATTAATTTTGACTATCATCTAATTTCGAATTCTTTGTCTGCATATATCTGTATGCACTGTGTCTGTGAGTGTGTGTGGAAGTGGGTTTGCATGTCTGTGTACATGTGTATGTACATGTACATGTGCGTGTGTGTATACTGTGTCTGTGTGTGTATACTGTGTTCGTGTGTGTGTCCTGTGTGTGTGCAGTATATATAAACAGTATACACCGGTATATACATAAGTGTGTATACCCGGTATACTTATATATACTAGAATAATGAGTGCATACATATATATACTCTTTGTGTGTGTGTGTCAGCATATATATCTTTATGTATATAACCTGTGGTGTACATATCGGAGCTGTTTGCCTCTCCAAGTTTAGTTGACTTTTGAGACTGTTTTGTTTCTTTCAAGCCTTTATATCTCTTGCAGTTCTATCAGAGACTTTCTGCCCTGGCTTCCTACCGCTTTGCACTGTCACTCGCTCTCAGCGTAAAGGGGTTCGCTAGAAATGCAGCATTTGATTTGCTGCCGATTTCTTTCGACCTGACCTCACTGTACATCAGGGCCTAAATCTTGATGGTTCAGAGGGGCGTGCCTTCTGGAATAAAAACCGTGCCAGAACTACGAGAATTATCTGATCCATCTACGAACTCGCCTGAACTGCATCTCTTGGTATCTCTCTGCAGGTCTGTCACTCGATACTGAAAACATTCCTTTACCGCAAAACCCATTCCTATTCCTGCTCGAACTCTTTCACCGCTCAGTTCTTAACACTGTAGCCGTCTGACCCTTGTATCTTGACATGGAACTGATTCTAACCGTACCTGTCTATAGACCTCGTTTTGACTGAGCGCCTGTGAATAAGCTGGTTCGATGACATGGCTTTTTTGGACGATAGAAATCTCGAGATTACGATGTTCCACTCAGTGTTGACACGTTAGACTGCGCTTACTCCCAGTGATTTTGCATTCTTTACACATCAACCTGCGCTTCATTTAATTTCAGTTTCTGCTGTACGTTCGTCATGATCATCGGTGTAATGTGAACCATTTGGAGATGATAGGTGCGCAATTGTGAGATACTTTGGGCGCCATACAAGTGCTCTCATACGTACTGTACATAAATACATACAAATGATCCTGATATGTCATATCTAGGGCTATTCTTGTGTTTTAGCGCAGTAGTATTCAGTGTGGACTTAATAATGCGAAGTCATTGGGGGTGGGTATGCCTTATGCTTGGGTGTGTAAACCAGACCATGAGTTAAAAGGGATAATGCTGTAAAATTGAGTATTTAGCACCACACTGAAGTTCTAGTATGACACATTAACTCGGGAGGTTTGGCGGATTTGACTGTATCTGTTGGCTATTTAAAATCCCGAGAAGTACGGAGTTTGGTTTGGTTATAGCGATTGTTATGTAGATTGTAGAGAGTAATGGCTACATATGGATGCAGATGTAAACAAATGCATGTATCTATGCATAGATACATCTATGTTTATACAAATGAACATATCTATGCATAGATACATGCATTTGTTTACATCTTCATACTAGGTCTGAGATAATTAGAAGTAGTGAGATCTATACTGTGCAATACAACTATAATGCTGTCACTTAACTGCAGAAGTGCGCATTTACATTGTGTCATTTTGGGCATGGTAGCGAATCGGTTAAAATGCTCGACCTGAGCAGGTTCGAGCTTCCTCTGAGGGGGTCACTGTGTAGGAACCTTGAGCAAATCATTTACACGCAACAGCTAGGCACTATTGAAATTTTGTCAGATGGTCGTGTATGCACTTGTGAGCATGGATAGAGGGCAGTAACATATAAATGTAGATTTGTGTTTTGGGGCTGAAAATAAATTGAATTTGGTTTGTTGTGGCGGTTTCTGCATGGCTGAAATACAGCGAACGTCGTTTCTGCATACAGTATGTCTATGGGAACGTTGCACTCAAAGCACCGTTTCTTCAGCATTGTAATTGTAATCTGACCTATATAGAGTGTTGGTCCCGACCCGAACCAGTGAAACTACTGTCGAATAATACAGACTTCAGGCGCTTGGGAAACTGTGGAAGGGACAAACTGAGGAACTCTATCCGCAGCTCTCGAGGAATGCGATTCCAGCTGGTGGGTCCAACATAGACAAAGCTTCTGGACTGAGCTGTAGCAGTATGCATACGAGGGACAGTCAGGAGTCTATAGGCAGTTTACTGAAGGGTGCCATGATCTGGTACCGAGTAGATTGAACTGCAGAAGTCTTTAAGGTATGAATGGAGCAGACCCATTGATCGGTTTCTGTTGTCATACAAGTGGTTTTGTTGTAGAGCTGATGGTGATTGTTTTTCTGGAAGGTCACCCATAGACAGCAGATTGACATGAATGAGATTGCTATTCTATTATTACTATATATATTATTATTATTATTATTTATTGACATGGAAGCTGATTGGCTAGACCGATCGCCTAGTAACGCGGAGAGTACAGGTTTCGAGACTCTTCCTCTGAGACGGTTACTGTGCAAGTCGTTCAATCACAACTGCTCAGTGCCATCGATTGATGCTTGGTCGTTAGAGATTGGTGCTCAAAGAATGTGTAACAGTGGACTAGATGAAGCCATATGCAATGTTTGCATCGTGCATGAATGTCTTCTACCAGTGTGTCCTGTATTTGAATCCTGAAAGATCACAGTTAGTGTATATGTTGTTGTTGCTGTTGTTGATCTAGACGCGTGACAATGGCAGTTAGCTTATGTTGCCTTAGTATTGCCTTAGTATTCTGGCAACGTCTTTTGTGTTCCATCCTGTCTTCATGCTGTTAGTTTCGCTGATGGCGTTCAGTGTTGGCACGTTTACCCGTATTGTACTCCTTAAGATGTTTAGGGGTCAATCTGGCCCAAAGTGCAGACAGTCGCTGCTTGGACCTGTGTAACTGACAGATTCTGCAACTGGTATTGGGGGGTGCGTCAACTGTACGTACGCAGGTGGGGGGGGTGGTGGAAAAAAGTACGCGTGCGAACAGGGAGGGTGGGTCCAATTTTCCCGGATTTTTGCGTACGTACTATATGGATGGCCCCCAGCGCCACTTCAAGAGATACTCATCAGAGGACTGACAGCGGTGCTCCTAACATAACGCAATGAAACCACGATCGAACAAGAAAAGCGGCAAATGTGTGTGGGTCGATTTCTTTCTGCCTGCTTTTCTGTATGGCTGGTGATCTGTCTGCCTCTCTTTGTCTGTCGGGCTAACAAACAATCTGCCCGTCTGTGTATTGGTGTCCTTCTTTGGATGCCTGTTTGTCACTCTGTGTATCTGGTTACGTGTATATTGACTTACGACCTGATTTAATTCATTACCGTCCCATGCAATATCTGCTTCTTCGCGGTAGGCTTCCATCGTACTGCACCAATTTCACCTGCGGGAGACCCGCTCAAGAAACAAGCACACGCACGTAACCAGAAAGTAGGATACAACAGTCTGGGACCCAATACTCGAGAGATGGGTTTTGCACCAGGGTTAATTAACTTGTCCATCCCATAATCCTGCGTAGTCTGAAGTTCCACGCCGTAGCCTACTGATGGGAACCAGAGCTCTGGTTAAATGTCTACTCTCTGAAACTCTGCCTCGCTCAGTCCAGTCGGAGTTGATCTCTTGGTTATCTTATCAACTTCAACTTGTGTGGCTGTGGATAATGTATATGCGGGCGCAGACACCAATCGGTGGCCCTCATGTTCATGATAAAACCCGCTGTACTAAGAATTCTATATAATATAAATTATTGTTGATACCAGGTCCTGTAGCCTACAATGTTAATAGAGCTAAATTTAGGCTAAGTCTACTTTTGACTTCAGTCCGCGATTAACCGCAAAGGGTTTTAATGCTATCTAAAAGGTGATGGGTGGGCCCTGATGCTAATAAAATTCTTCTGCACTACTCACGTCCCAGCTTAACCTCTGTATTTCATATACGAGAATTTGGCTTTTTATGGTACGTGAGCGTTTTCAACTTTATCTTTTCAAATCGGATTGATGTATCGAAGAATACTGCTATACGAATCGTATGCTACCTAGGCCGAATAGTCTTCGCAATTTCAACATTTCTTTAGCGTGGGAACCAGCTTATGTTATTTCTGGACAACCCCTCTGACTTTATGAAATAGTATTGCTCTATATAAATTCAAAGTTGGCGGTTGCTATCATCAAACTGATTAAGCGTTCGTATAGCCATAGTTTACTTGTTCTAACCAAACCTAGTTTTGCTGATTTTCCCAATTGACTGCTTGGCTTCTTTTCTTGTGTTGATAAAAGGTTTTACGCGGACGGCTTTGGCAATTAATCCAGAAGTAACGAGTTTTATCAGATATGCGAACTACAATTTGCTTCGATTTATTATTACTTCAATGTTTTACAATCAATGCTTCTAGCTTCTGTCCCATTGTGCGTTTGCTAATGGTGTAATAAAGAATATACTTACTTCCTTTTTTTACTTACAAAAATTCGTGCAGTGTACTTACTTATCTTTAACGAAAACTCCTGCAACCGTTATATATAATAGGTCGTTGCCTACAACGCAGAAACAAGAACAAGAACTACAAAGTTACTATTAATACACATCAGTGCATTTCATCGACTTATAATAAAGGTCGATGGTGCATTTATATTTTATTAGTGCTAAATGACTACTTTCGGTTAAGTCCGAAATGGGGATACTAACAGGAATATTGTACAATTTTTATTATTTAAAAAATCCTTGCTGACGTTTTAAGTGCAATAAAATTAACAAATAGTAATTCATGTTAGCAGGCTATCGTAATCAGAGGCTATCTCCTTAATGGAGAAAATGCTTAAGCCCAGTGCTTTTTTCTGGAAAAAAAGGTTCCGGAACGGAACAAAAGGTTCCGAAACAGAACAATTATGGGCGGGCTAAAATCCCGAGAAAAACGGGATTGGGGGTTGGTAGGGGTCTCAATAAACACTGAAAACATTTCAAAACACTTAAATTAAAATAACTAAATTATTGTTTTTATTATTAAAATAATTATTTTTTAGTAGTTGAAAAAAGGTCCAGGAACGCCGTTCCGGCTGAAAAAAGCACTGCTTAAGACAGGATTGCCAGCCGTCCAGATTTTGTCGGGACTGTCCCAATTTCGAGGTAACTGTTCAGCGTCCCTACTTGACCCAGTCAGAACACAAATTTATGGTAATTTTTTCTGAACTAACAATATTAGTTCAACACCACTATAAATTTATAACGCTGCTGGAAGTGAAATATAAATATGGCATCACCTTTGATGAAGGAACAACAGTTAGCAGGCTAGCTGTTCTCCAGACTTCTGTTCTGCAAATTCTATTAAATTTTATATAAGAGGTGCTTGGTGCCTGTAGTATGTTGTTTCCATTTGAACATTGCGAAAACCCAGTTCATCTGGCGGAGTAGCTGTAGGTTGATTTCCAAGCTTGACAGGTCTAATCTGCAGTATTGCTCTCCTTGTGTCTCCTCAACTACTGTGCATGACCTGGGGGTGAACAAGGAGCGCCTCTGATGAGTCTGTCTTTAAGTGGCACTACATAAATTTGCCATTACAATTACAACAGCCGCTGATTTTAAAGCTTTACATCAGAAGTCTTTCCCATTAGCACTTCTTTATGTAACACTTCTGTAGTCATCCATCACATAACTAATTTGGGGGCAAGCCGATGGTGATGTCACCATAAAATCAAATGGTTTGGGTCATGCTTGGACTGCCCTCCCTCTGAATATGCCCTTGGGTACAAATTGATTTTGTAAGTACAAGTAGTTTTTTGTCTGTGTATCCAAGCAAGAAGCCATGACAAATAAAATCGATATCAAAACATTCGCAATGAGTTCCTACGTTAATATCAATGTACGAACACACACCGAACAAAAGCCTTATAAGTGCAATTTGTGTCAAAAAGCATTTGCAAAGAAGACTTATCTGGAAAGCCATACAAGAACTCACACTGGAGAAAAGCCATTCAAGTGCAAGCTATGTCAGAGAGCATTTGCACATAAAGGCACTTTGGAATCGCGTACAAGAACCCACACTGGAGAAAAGCCGTACAAGTGCAATCTATGTCAGAAAACATTTGCACTCAAAGGCACTTTGGAATCGCATACAAGAACCCACACTGGAGAAAAGCCATACAAGTGCAATCTATGTCAGAAAGCATTTGCAGTGAAAGGCACTTTGGAATACCATACAAGAACTCACACTGGAGAAAAGCCATACAAGTGCAACCTATGTCATGAAGCTTATGCATCGAAAGGTGGTCTGGAATGCCATACAAGAACCCACACTGGAGAAAGGCCATACAAGTGCAACCTATGTCACGAAGCATTTGCATCGAAAGGCGCTTTTGAATACCATACTAGAACCCACACTGGAGAAAAGCCGTACAAGTGCAACCTATGTCACAAAGCATTTGCATCGAAAGGTGGTCTGGATTACCATGCAAGAACCCACACTGGAGAAAGGCCATACAAGTGCAATCTTTGTCACGAAGCATTTGCATCGAAAGGCGCTTTTGAATACCATACAAGAACCCACACTGGAGAAAAGCCATACAAGTGCAACCTATGTCACAAAGCATTTGCATCAAAAGGTGGTCTTTATTACCATACAAGAACCCACACTGGAGAAAAGCCATACATGTGCATTCTATGCCAGAAAGCATTTGCAGGGAAGTACGGTCTGGGATGCCATGCGAGAACTCACATTGAAGAAAAGCCATACAAATGCAAATTATGTACCAAAGAAGTTGCGTGGGGTGTCAATCTGAAAATGTACATGAAATCCTACACTGGAGAGAAACTATGCAAAAATGAACTATGTCATGGCATGACAGAAACTTGCCATTTAAGTACTTCAGCTAAGATAGTCAGCACATACATTAAAGACGGCCACTGTGTTGATGGGAAAGTGTTGTCGACAGAAGAAAATTTATCTGACATTTCTTTGAGGCAATGTATAACTCTAAACCCAAGTCCAGATGGAAAACTATGTTCTAAAAATTCAATGATTAATGTTGATATAGATGATTTCATTTTGGGAACTTATGGCTGTGGCTACTGTGATGAAGTGTTTGAAATTGAAAAGACATTCATGGATCATTGTTGTAATCACTTTAGTGATGCTTCTCAGAAAGACTCCTTTCTTGAACTAATTGAGATGTGTCTTTTGACTTAATAATTGCTCTTAGTTTTAAGAGTTAGATGACTTAGACTGGCAGACTACTTTTAAAGAGTCTGCTAGAAAACGGGCTAGATCTGAAATATTTAATAAATTGGCTGTATTAAAAAGTTGAAAACAAATCTTTATTATCATCGTAAAGTATTGTTGCTATCGTTACATGTGAAGGAAATATTTTGCGTGCATTTGCATTCAAAAGACTTGCAAATGGTGAAAACACGGGAGCTCTGAAACATGAAATTAAAGGAAGATGATCTTTTTAAAATGAATGACATAAAAAGGATAGTCCACCTTTCCGGAAAACAGAAAGGCAACTTATAAAGCCACGCATAATTCCAAATCATACAGTCAGCAGGGCTGTAGCACAGTATAAATAATTATTTATACTGTGGCTGTAGCCAGTATGAGGCAAGACGAGGCGAGTGCTTCATCGTAATTCTTGAGATGAGACATGCCTTGTTTTGCTTCGAGTCCTCGACATGAGAATTATGATATGTAAACAGTAAGAGTATTTCGTTACCTTGCCCAATAATATTATTGAGTTATCTGTGCTGACCTTTATTATATAGGGCCTACGAACGCATTCTACTAGATTCTGGATGTCTAAGGAAGCAGTCTACAATTTCAACTCGTAATTTTGCCTACTGATGTGAACCAGATCTCTAGCTAAAATATCTACTGTGAAACTCTGCTTTGCTTAGTCCAATTATCTTATCAACTTCAACCTGTGTGGCTGAGGATGATGTATCTGAGGGCTGCAGACACCAATCGCTGGCCCTTATATCCATGATAAAACGCGCTGTAGGCCTACTAAGAAATCTACCGTATATAACATTAATGTTGATCCTTAACACAATGTTTGAACATCGAGCTAATCTTTAAGTCTACTTCAGTCCGCGATTAATCACAAATAGGGTTTTAAATGTTATCCAAAAGATGATCGGAAGGCTCTTATGCTAATTAAATTCTTCTACACTACTCACGTCCTAGCTCAACCTCTGACCTCTGTATTTGAAATAAGAATTTTGCTTCACTCGCATGTGCACGTTTTCAACTTATTCTTTTGAAATAAGATTGATGGATCGAAGAATACCGCAATACGAATCGTATGCTACCTAATAGGAACCAGCTTTGCTATATCTGGACAACCCCTATCATGGCTTGAAGAATGTTAGTGCGCTATATAAATTGAAAGATTGCAAAATGTGATCATCAAAATGATTAATAGCGTACGTCTAGCCACAGCGTAATTATTTACACTGGTCTAGCCCCTAGCCGCAGTTCAATTATTCAAACAAAACCTAGCTTTGCTGATTTTCTTTACCTAATCAACTGCTTGGCTTCTTCACTTGTGGTTGATAAAAGGTTTTACGCGGAATGCTTTGGCAATTAATCCAGAAGTACCGACTTTCACAAGATAAGCCAACTACAAAAATTCGAGCAGTGTACTTACTTATCTTTAACGCAAACTCCTGCAGCCATCTGTTTGCGTTATTATTTTCTCGCTGCAACTTACTGCCAATCTCCGGACATTCTAGTGTTATAAATTGATATACATAAGTGATAGATTTAGCGCATTTTCTATGTATATCGAGAATTACAGTCGTTTATGAAATAGTTTTTTTCCGCGCGAATAGTTCTTCTGCCAGTTTTAAAAGGTATTTTGGGGAGTGAAATGTATTTCTGCTGTTTGGTGAGCTGTTATCGCATGACCCAAGCGTATGATCGCCCAGCGCCGTAAATTTCGTATTTGCTGATGCATAACTGCGTGCACGTCAAAGAGTTTTCCTGCCGCTGCAGCGGGCGTTATAGAAGTTAGATAGTGCACTTATGTAGCGCCGTTTAAATTCATCTGCTGAGTGATATCTGTGGTCGATTGAGAGTGTAAATTTTCAAAGTATACCAAACACACAATGAACAGTTCGATATGATTTGGACTAACTCGCATTGAAATTCGCTGAGATACAGAAACACCTTTTAAACTTTATTATTTCTGTACGATTAGCTGCCAGTATAAGTAAGTCATATAGAGTATTTTCTAGATTATTATATGAAAGCCCTACAGAGCTTTCAACCGCTGCATTTGTTCTTGACTGGTGTGCAATTGGATCAGAAACATTTCAATTGAATCAGAAACATTTCAATCTTGGACAAACTAAATTGTAACAAGTCTATGTCCTCATTCTTTACATTGATTCACTTTTGTAGAAGAATTTTCCCCCAGATGTATAATAAAATTCCCCCTCTGGCTCATCACCTCTTGCTCATACTCCAAAGGTAACAGAACAGTGGATATGAATTCCAAACCTTGTGTTGACAGTCTGGCATGCTAACCACTGCGGTAGCACATGCCACAATTTAACTTTATGCCCTGGGATCGAGGTTCAATGCATACACACGAGCAGTCAACCACCACTGACATCTGCCTGTATGTGGCACCTGGGATTACTCGTAAAGTCACAGGCACTATAGAAGTGAGTGAAACCGTCTCGATTAAGTAAACATATTTGTTGAGGTGAGCTTGTTTCATTTTTTCCAGAGAGGTGTTGAATAGATGCCTTTGTCTTCTGCTCATCGGATGTATGTATCCCAACCGCTTGACGGCTGAGAGGTGAGTTATTTCCATGTGATTTAAAGTGAGTGGCCAAAATACACCTGACCACAGCTCATTACATCAAATACTTTACGTCACAGTAGTAATACAATAATGCAAATGTTTCTAGTGTGCCAGTTGCACTCATAATGACTAATAGCACACATTACTAGTTGGTCAGTAAGCATGCAGTGTCAGCAATTTCTAACAGGTTACACGTAGGGAGTTGAGGTACCCGACCGTGCATGTGTTAGGAGTTATTTAATGATCACATTGTGCTCCTGATCAATATATCCCAACCACTTGGCAGTCCGTAGTTGCATTATTTTCAGTGTTCCTACCAAGAACATTCTGACTTGCACAGTGGTGTAACTTTGGTGTTTTTTACGCTATTTGTTACGTTCATTGTTACGCTATTTGTTACTCTCTGTGTTGCTGCACTCTCTGTTGTGCTCTGTGCTACGCTCTTTGCTACATTCTTTGTGTTTTTTTTTTAACTTGAAGTTACACCCTTTTTGCAGGCTCGGAGCAGGTTTCCTCTTTTTGCAGTAATAGACCCAGACCTCTCCACAGTTGTAGGCTCATAGTTATGCTACTGCTTACTCGACTCTTCTTCTAACACTGTCAAAGCAATATCAAAAACTGCATTATAACAGAAGCTGTGTTATGATGCAGCCATATTCTTAAGCTCATATATGTTTGCAATACTTGTCCCAAAAGAATACGGTACAGTATGAAACAACTAATTTGGTAATGCCCTCCTAGCCAAGTTTAGATTTGTTCATTGAAGCTGGAGAAGGACAGTAAGAAGACTGGAAGAGATAAGTTTTGAGTTTAGAGCGAAAGACAAGTAGACAGTTTTGCTTGGAGAGTTGTGAACAGTAGGAGGTAGAGAGTTCCAGATGCAGATGCTGATCGAAGAGAGGAGCAGGCTTTCACAGAACTATTACTACATGAGCATGAAGCAACTTTGTTTTATATAGGAGCTATATAAACAGTCACATGCATCCATCAAGGTATATGCATATGCGCCACATGATGAGACATTGCCTTACATTACATCACATACATTATCAAATGACTTGGTTTAGTTCAATGTATTCCAACTGCTTCATACGTGATTTGTTTTGATGAACCGTTACTTTACCTTATGATCGACTGTGTAACTTACTTTACCTTATGATCGACCGTTTAACTAAGTACTTTACCTTATTGATCGACCATATAACTTGTAACATAATACAGTAATTAATGTGAGTAAAATTAAAACATCCGATTTCCGTTTTGGTCAGAACTTGAGGCTGTTATACTCGTGTGATTTCAATAGCACTTCCTGTTACCACAGCAGTTATAAGAGAGAAAATGTGATTTTGGTTCATTTATTATGGTATGGGGGTCGGGCAGTGTTGTTTCAACTGTGAACTGATTTTCGACACTGTTTATGCATGAACCCGCATGAAATCCGGGGGGATTTGGCCGTTATTTGATGATATTTTCATTATTCTGCCGCCCGATCACGTGCGTCGTATCCTGGATTATTGTTCTCCGGAGAAAGATACTGATTTCATGTATTCTGCTGTGAGCAGGCATATATGTATATATATATACACACATATATACATATTATATATAACTTACTGTGTGATATATAAATTATATGTTTAATGTGTGTGTGCACGTGCACAAACACATGCCTTCAGCTAACCCTGAAATGCAGCAAAGGCTATGAAGTGTTGGCAACTCCAGTTTCTTAGCCTCGGCATACGAGGGTGGGTGTCCAGTGCTCATCCTTTTTGGTGGATCTCTCAGTCAAGTATGTGGTCGTTGAACTCGTCTTTCCCATGGGGTTGAGTACCGGTGGAAGTAGGTACTAGCAGAGATGGCAGTACCTAGGAAAGCATCTCTAGAGCCTGGAAACACGTGGAGTCGTTTTTGTGGAAATACCTGTGAAGAAGTACCCATTAAAGTACTTTGATTGAACGAATATAGGAATAATGTGATATTATAATTACTAAGTTCTATTACGATTACAGTGTCTAATGCTTCAACCGATAGCGCACCAAAACCATGCTGTAATCAGGTCAGTATCCAGAAGATCAGCCCGCTGAAAGCTCTAGGTAAGTCTTGAGAGCGAAATGATACAAGCAACTGAGCAGAGCACACAGACACAGGGAGAGAGTTCCAAAAAGTAGGTGCAGCAACCGAAAGAGTGCTCGTTCACCAAGAACAGTTCTTGATTTAGGTATGACCAGATATTCACATACCAGAAGTCAATACTTGGATCGGAGGCATGGTCAGTTCGCTATGGGGAAGATGAACAGCCAAGGGTGGAAGCTAAAGTGACCGATGCATTCACGAAATAGAAAAGTATTTATTCCAGACAGTGGGTGAGGGTGAGCTAAGAGCTGTCGTATTTGGATGTTCCTGCCAAGTAACGACTAGAGAGGCGCAGTGGGGCAGCGATCTTCAGACGAATGTAGATGAGGTCTGTGTGTGTTCGTCTGATGAAGTGATGAATTGAAAAGCATCCTATGCAATGGTTTGCCATTTAGCCAGAGGCTGTGCTGACGTTTCTGACGATGTGACTTGGCAAAGATACTGTCTTACTAAAGCACCGGCCGATCCAAGGCTTTACAAAGATATAGGCCTATGTAAATGTACATGTTTTCCTATAGAGACCATATGGCTTCGACCCTGCTCATTTTCCAATGAATTGATCTGGTGAGACCCTTCACCACCGCTCCCTGTTTGAATGCGTGTCATGCCATTTATGGTCCCTGTGTACGGACCATGCTAGCCTGGGATTTAGACAAATGGGACCAGTTAGTTTCTCCTTTGCACTACATAAAATCTGGCTAAAATACAAACGACTGTGTTTTGTTACCAGATAATTAGTGTATGTGAGAGTTCTGGCCACTAGACAACTATGTTGTTGATAAGACTTGTAATGTGGATGGTGCAGGTGCTCTGAGACAGTTATTGTGTATGGACCTTGACAAAACATAACATAAGTAAAAACTTGTAAAGCACAGACTTCAAGGACTTGTGGAACAAGGAAGGTGATAGACTGATTAGCTCGCTGCTTGTTCTAAAAGGAAGACTATTTCCAGGATTCAGGACCAACATTGGTAAAGCTTCTGTGCTGGGTAATGGACGACCCAGCTTGAGGGACGACAAGGATACCACTGGCAACCAGTGAGAGGGACCTTGAACAAGTCCTTCACTCACAGCTCTGCTGAGCACCTTGGTTTTAGACTTACTGACCAAATGTTGATAATAGCCAGTTTTTGCAGTAATAGAAAAGCTAATAGTAATAATGATAATAATAATGATATTGATAATAATGATATTGATAATGATACTGATAGTGATTCATACATATGAGTTTAGCATTAGAGTGAGCATAACCTGATCGAATACTTAAGTCCTACATAAGTTGAGCTGTCAGAGGAAACATGATCTGATCGAACAGTTCTCAAAGGCATATGATCGAAAGGTAGAAGATTTGATACGAGATATTGCTTTCATTTGATAAGTTCAGGAATGATGGAACTGTTGATCTGAAAAGACCAAAGAAGCGATGAATCACAGGCAAAGGTAGACGGATTTTAAAAATTCGACGCAAAACCTTTTTTTTAGCTGAAGCCAGATTGGCTTCTGTGAGTCACAGGAACCGAGGGTGGGACTTCTCTGTGGGAGCGTTTTTCTCCTGCATTCCGCGGAGTGCTTCATGCACTCCGCTTGTTCTAGAGGGAGAATTGTCCTAAAACTACTGCATGGTGAGACCTTGACCTTTTTCGAGTCCCTTTTCGACTCGACCCGAAAGTAATATAGTGTGTGGGAAGGGATTTCTTTGCTGCAATGCAAAGACTGTTTCGCAAATATTATAAGAATTGGGATAATTTCTTTGTACGGCAGTTACCGCAATCTGCGCTTCTACATACGGACCATTCACTGACATAAGTGCGTACTGACCCAGTTAGCTATATTGGTTAGAGCGTACGTCCCATGACCCAGTTAGCTACATATGTCCCATGCGCCTCTGTATGCGGTCCCGGTTCGCCTTCCGATGGTGGTGTTTCAGGGTTTGAGTCTTGAGCTAGGACGGTCCGTACACGGGGACCTTAAATGGCGTGGCGCCCAATAAAGTGGGAAGCGGTGGTGAAGGATCTCACCCGATCAATTCAGTGAAAAATGACCAGGGTTGAGACCATACGGTCGCTCTAGCACGTTCAGTACATGACTCTCACCCGATAAATTCATTTAAACATGAGCAGGGTCGAGGCCATCCATGTTTGCTATAGAAAAACGTGTACCTTTACATTTACTTGTGTAACTATGGTGGTGGGTGTGTGAGTGGGCTGGGTGGATGTTTGCTGGCTGCGTAGGTTCGTAGGTAAGTACGCCAATTTGGACCCTAACATAACATTATAAGTAAAAACTTGTAAGGCGCAACATCAAGAAAAAAACTTATCAGCAGGGCTCCCAACTAATCAGAGAAACCCAAGATCAAACGGAACAGACTTCAAGCACTTGCGGAACAAGAAGGTAAGCAAGTAAGCACGCCAATACATAACCCTTTCAAGAACTTTGATTTAAAAGGTTATAACACGGGTCTGTAAGACAGTAATTATTAAGATCAAAGGTAGGATCAATAAATAACTCTCGAAAGTTGTATAGCGGGTTAATCCTTTCAATTGTCATTGCTTTAGGAACAGTGCCAGTATAGATCGAGTGATTAATTAACCATACTGTTTGGATCAAGTAGAAGAATCAATGCTAGTCTTAATTACTTCAACTGATACCACCATCACGACCAGTCACAAGCAGCTGAGAGATAGGTTTAGGGCAAACATTTGTGTATTTTTCTCTTTTTCCATGTTGGCAGTTTTATCTGTTAAAATGACAAAAACGGGAAGGTGATCAAGTAAGACTTTGTTATGCAGGTCCGTCTTAAGAAGCGAGGAGTATACCATCGGTGATTGTCACTGATTTTTGAAAAGGCTTCTGACGTTTAAATGCCAGTGTCAATCGTGATTCATATTCATTGGCCTAATTATTAAATATTGAAATTGAAGTATGGACAATGCGTCACGATATTTCTATCGTCCACGTGAGAGTGATGCAGAGAATGGTGGGTCTGGATGAGAGTTTGTGCACATCATTTGAGTCAGTTGCATCATTGTACAGTCACTATTAGTATGCGAAGGGTTAAATGACAGAGTTGCAGTTTTGTCATAATCAGTGATATCAGATATATGCCCTATGAATCAGCAGTAATGCGGGAATAAATACAATTCAATACAATATAATACAAACGTAATACAATACAGTATAATACAATGAGCAATATATAATATGATACAATATGATACAATAAAATGCAATATAATACAATATAGTACAATGCAATATAATACAATACAGTATAAAACAATACAATATAATACAATACAGTACAATGCAATATAATACAATTCAATATTATACAATATAATGCAATACAATATTATACAATATAATATAATACAGTACAACTGTAATCTGATAATACCCTCATTACAGGTTCACAAGTGCACTTCGAAGTCAGGCAAACATTTAGGGTCATAGGTAGACTGGAAGAGGATAGTTTCAGCTTAGAGCAAGGAACCGTCTCTTTGTAGAAGAGCTGCGAACATGGGGAAGTAGAGCGTTCCAGATGGAGGGACCGGCAACTGTGAGTGATTGAACTAGGGCTAAATAACTAGGGCTAAATATAACCTCATCATCGAAGCAATTAAAAGGCGGAGAAGGTCAGACGAAGAGGTTACACAAGTCCAGTCTCTTGAGGCAACATATTTATCATTGTTATCGTCAGAGAAATCCAAACACCGTTTATGTACCGACCCTCTACATACTGCAGCACATTAAAGTTAATGCTGGTTCAGCTTAAAAGCCCTTGGGCAGACGCTGCAGAATAGCACTGCACACACGAGAGGAAGTTCTGAAATGTGGAACAATTGCAAAGCGTCCTTCACGAATTTCGTGAAAATAATTTCCAAGAATACTTTGCGCCATCCAGAAGTAAATCTAAATTGATGTTAATTCAGTTACAGTTTGTTTTTCAGCCAGAAATATACGAGACAGTCAGATTTTCTTTGTAGTATGTACAAAACACCCAAAAAACTTCTAAACTTATAATTTCAGACTTTCGTAGGTTGTCAGCTGTATTTAAAAGCCTCTCACTCCCTTCTCTCCTCTTCCTCCTCTTTCTACTCATCTTCCTCCCCTTTCTCCTCCTCCTCTTCTTCCTCTGGCTCCTTCTGTTCTCCTCTCCTCCTCCTACTGTCCTCTTTCTTCTCCTCTGCCTCCTGCTCTTCTTGGTCTTCTCCTTGTGCTCCACTTCCTTCTCCTCCCTGCCCTTTCTCCCTTCCATCTCGTTCTTTTTCCTCTGGACATTCTCCTCTCTTGGCTTTGCTTCGTTGATCCTCTCTCTTCCTCACTCTTTCTTTGCTGGCAGTGGCCACTTCTGCCCGTTCCTTCCTCCACCTTTCTTTCCATCTCAAAGCGAGAGAAAGAGAGAGAGAGAGAGAGAGAGAGAGAGAGAGAGAGAGAGAGAGAGAGAGAGAGAGAGAGAGAGAGAGAGAGAGAGAGAGAGAGAGAGAGAGAGCGAGCGAGCGAGCGAGCGAGCGAGCGAGCAGGTGGTCCAGAGGGACAGACCGATGAAGAGGTATACAGGTAGATAAGCAGACATACAGATAGTTAGAGACACAGATACAGAGACAGACAGATAAAGATACAGCGATAGAGCAGTTCCGGGAATCGGTCGGGTGCTTCTCGAAGGTCGTTGCCCCCTCGTTATCCCGGAAAGCGCCCTCCCTATCCGCGCCCTCTCTCCATCCCTCTCTTCTCCGCCGCAAATCTCCCGTTGATAAGGTCACTCCACCGCCGCAGCCCCTTCGCATCCTCCTCCGTCGCCGAAACGGTCGGCGTTATTGTTATTTCCCGCCCGTGCGTCGGCCCCTCAGTGCCCTCCACTCGCCACACCACCCCTCGGCCGACCGGGGGGCGGGCGGGCGGGCGGGAGGGAGCAGGGGCCGGCCGGTGGTTGTCGGTGGTGACCTGGGTTGGCACGGATTCATTAAACGTCGGACGGTGCTTTTGTTTTGATTGAGGCCCCGTTGTTGGTCGGAGGGAGGGTGGGTCTGATGGGAAGGCTAGAGTGCGTCTATGTGTGCGTATTGGTGGGTGGGACGAGGGTAGGGTGGGGGAGGGGGGATTGCCATTTGGCCGCCGATGTGCTTCTGATTCTTTGTTGAGGACAGACTGGTCCGTCTTTCTGTTCGTCTGTCTTTCTGTTCGTCTGTCTTTCTGTTCGTCTGTCTTTCTGTTCGTCTGTCTTTCTGTTCGTCTGTCTTTCTGTTCGTCTGTCTTTCTGTTCGTCGTTGTGTCTGTCTATCAATTCGTTCTTTCCATCCCTATGTCCAGTGCTCCATCCGTCCGTCCGTCAATGTGACCGTTAATGTGTGTATATGTTGGGTGCGAGGAGGGCCAGGGTACAAACGTGTAGCAAGACGTCCAGAAGATAGGGGATAGATTTAAAATGGATGGATGGATGGATGGATGACCAATGGATGAATGATGGATGGATGGATGAATAATATATTGATGAAGGGAGGATGGATGGACGAATGTTGGGTGGGGGATGAATGATGGATGAGTGGATGGATGAATGAATGATGGAAGAATGAATGGATGAAGGGTGGATGGATGGATGAATGGATAAGCAGACGAACACACGGGCGGATAAAAGGACAGTCAGCCGTACGGATGGACCGACGGACGAGTTCCCGCTGCACGGACTTTGTACGGGACTCTGTTTGCTTGGACACGGATGTCTGTGTTATAGTGATGGCCGTGAAGCTAGTACGGTGGACGGCTCTGGCCGGCGACGCAGTTGACCTCAAGTGGAGAAGCAGTTTTCTGTGCTTTGCTTTTGCACAGCAGTCGTTGGAGTGGTCAAGCTGTCCGTAATGATGGATGTATTGGGTCGTTGTAATGGTCGTTGTCGTGTCCGTTGCTTGCCGGTTGTTCGGTTGCATGGTGCAACGCCGCCGCCGGCGAATATTTATTGATTATATTTCGTGATTTATCCGATTGCGAGTATGAGGAGTAGGGCTTCGGATTGTGAGGAAGGTTGGAGTACTGGTATGACAATTGCTCTATGAAAGCGGATGGGATTCTACGTATTCTGATTGCTCTATGATAACTACATTAGACAGAAGACTTTCAGGAGTATGTTGACGGGTAGTATGCCGATAGCAGTTGTGACTGTTTGAAAAGGCAGGAGTACTGGTATGACTATTCGGATATGAGATGGAGATGACTGTACCGTACCTATTCCGATTGCAGGAGTATGACAACGAAAAACGTGAGTGTGGTAACGACGGGTATAGTATGCCGATTACAACTTGTGACCGTTGAGATAGACGGGATTACTAGTGGTACAGTTCGTTTTGAGAACGGGAAGAACTACTGCAATTATGTCGTTGAACTGCGAAAGAAAATTCCGATATCGTGCAGATATGAGAGTATTGCTGATTATGATTGTAGGGGTGATGACTGATTTTGGACATTGTGAACAGTGAGATTATTCGTGTGACGGGTACTGTGTGAAAACGGGAACTGTGTAGCATATGCTGAGTGAAGTAAGATTACTACGGAACGAGAATGAGAGTGACATTGTTAATGGATATGAGGATGACAGTTGTGATCACGAGTAGCTTGATTAAATAAGTGCCAAGGAATCGCAACTAGGAAAGTCGTTTGACTTGGTTTATGGACTTTTTCTGTGTCCAGGTAAGATAAACTTTTAAAACAGGCGTTTGCTGATAGACAATTTGTATCTCGAGGTTTCTGAGGAAGGGATCGTGGTGCCGTAATGCCTAGACATTTGTGTTAAGAACCTAGGCTGACGAGTATACGCTGTCGATTTAACAAGTATTTTAACGAGGCCTTGGGGAGTCGTGGGCAAATGTTTCTGAAGGCTAACTCCATAAGGTTAAAGCTGAAACGACCTTCAGTTGCGAGGACAATGATTGATTAAACAATGTTTCTGCAGAAAGTTGTTGTTCTGAAGGGAATGATGAGTTTTTCTGTAGGAGTGCTTTTATCGTTCATCAAGCAGATGAAGCCAGTTAGTTTAAGCAACGCGGCTGCCAGAACTACTTCATTTAGGACGTATGATCCTTTTAAAGTAAATCATAATCTTTATTAGAAATCATAATTTCGATTAGATATCATAATCTTGATTAGAAATCATAATCATGATTAGAAATAATCTCGATTAGAAATCACAATCTTGATTAGAAGTCATAATCTCAATTAGAAATCACTATTTTGATTAGAAATCACAATCTCGATTAGAAATCACAGTCTCGATTAGAAATCAATCTCGATTAGAAATCGTAATCTTGATTGGAAAACACAATTTCGATTAGAAATCAATCTCGATTAGAAATCATAATCTCGATTAGAAATCACAATCTAAATTAGAAATCATAATCTCGATCAGAGAAGGCTTTCTTTGGTTTGATGCTTGATTTGCTTGCTTTCGCTTACTGTAGTAGAACTCACAATCGGATAACATTAACATTCTGTACACAAACTGTGGCCTGATGCATGACGCAAATGAGAAAGCATTGCAATAACGTCAGCAGAATTAATTTCGTTGACTCTCGGTCAAATTAATGAATCACAGCCGTGGCGCTATATAAACATTCAATTATCCTCAATCGGAATTCTGGCCTTGATGTATACAAGGCACTGACCGCGGGGTGCTATATATTACTAAACGAGGGTACTATACGACTAACGAGACTAACCCCAGTTGTGGTAGGCTTTGGATGTTGTCACGCTGATACCTTGTGATAAGCGAAGTTAACAGAGCTGTTCACTTACACTACATGTATATACATGTATATGAAAGGCATTGTATATCTGTTACGTTCTATTACGCTTGCAACGTCTTCGTAAAATGGATCTCCACTCGAGCAGCTCTGATCTGTCGCTGAAAGACTCTGGATTTGTCGACCCAGACTCGGAGTGCAATCATTGTAGCCCTGCCTCGAATCTGGAGATGCTTTCCGACTTGCCTGCGGATAACTTCAACGCCGGGGATCCGGTAAGAGTGTCGCAAACAAAACCCAGCGTGTAATGGAAACAAGGGGAGGCAGCGTAGATCCAAGAAGCGACAGTTCTCCGGGATACAGTAGTGTTTCGACCCCTAGAAGTGAAATCCCGACCAATATCAGCAATCAGAAAGCATCTAGTGGATTTCTTCGAACCCCCGACGAACCTGTAACCCGAACTTTGAGTTTACACCGTAGGGATTTTGTCACGAATGTTTCGCGCAGAGAGGTCCACGATTCTCGCTGGCCAGCAGACGGACATGCTGCTGGACAGGCGGTTGCTGATTCGAACAGAAGTAGCATCGGTTCAGCTTCCTGTTACGTTGTCGAGGCCTCTGTGTCGGAAACCTCGGAGATGATCTTTGGAACGGTCGTATGCACTAATGTGAAAGGCGATCAAGTCGATTTCCGTGGAGTGACGAGGGATGCAGACCCCCTGTCGACTCAGGACAGGGTAGATGTCAAAATTTCCAGCGGAAGTTGCGGGGAAAGTTCAACGGGTAGCACGGATGCCAGTCAGAAACTGAAAACCGAATGCGCTTTGGCTCTCTGTAACTGTCACCGCCGGGATTCGAAATCGCAGGAGGACTTAACAACATCCAAAAAGCACACTTCTCTTCGGTCAGCTTTTTCGCTGACTTTGCAAGGTCAGACCGATTGCTACTCCTTTCCGCAGCGGACGTCGACCAGTGACGTCGTCATTACGTCATCTTCCGTCAGCTCATCCATTCAATCGCACCGCCGCAGTGTGACAGTTCGACACAAGAGCTCAGCCGGGGGTGTCAGTATGCCAGGCGATGCAGAGCAACAAACAGCAATGAAGAGTGTTCGATCAGTCGAGAATCTAGATCGATTTCTGTCACGATCGACGAACCACGATGATTCGATCATATCAAGTCGTATGGTTGTCATAAAACAGGAATTAAGTGATCTCGTTCTTCATCATCGGAAGAACTCTTCCACCACACGCGTATCTGAGTCTTTCCATGTACCATGTCCGGCGGATAACCTTTACGGGGTCCTCGGACAACCCAAAGCGTCCACCATGTCCCCGTCGGTCGCGCAGAAACCCCTACTGCCGGTTGAAGATGATCTTCTGATGTCCACTGAAAAACCTTTCCAATATGATGACAAGTAAGTGTCGGTGGCTGCATGTTAGAGCGTCCGTCGAATGCTCGATGTTTGCAATGTTTGTTGTGTGGCATGAAATTTATGACATTTACTTAAGGCATGTACTGTGTTAGAAGTGTTGAATCGTTTAGCTGCTCTTATGGCATCGTACAGAAGTACTTGCTCGTTTAGGAGTGCTTCGTGAATCATTTAGAAGTATATTGAGTCTTTTGGAATCATTTAGAAGTATTGAGTCTTTTGGAATCATTTAGAAGTATTGAGTCTTTTAGAATCATTTAGAAGTATTGAGTCTTTTGGAATCATTTAGAAGTATTGAGTCTTTTGGAATCATTTAGAAGTTTTGAGTCTTTTGGAATCATTTAGAAGTTTTGAGTCTTTTGGAATCATTTAGAAGTTTTGAGTCTTTTGAAATCATTTAGAAGTTTTGAGTCTTTTGGAATTATTTAGAAGTATTGAGTCTTTTGGAATCATTTAGAAGTTTTGAGTCTTTTGAAATCATTTAGAAGTATTGAGTCTTGGAATCATTTAGAAGTATTGAGTCTTTTGGAATCATTTAGAAGTATTGAGTCTTTTGGAATCATTTAGAAGTTTTGAGTGTTTTGGAATCATTTAGAAGTATTGAGTCTTTTGGAATCATTTAGAAGTATTGAGTCTTTTGGAATCATTTAGAAGTTTTGAGTCTTTTGGAATCATTTAGAAGTATTGAGTCTTTTGGAATTATTTAGAAGTATTGAGTCTTTTGGAATCATTTAGAAGTTTTGAGTCTTTTGAAATCATTTAGAAGTATTGAGTCTTGGAATCATTTAGAAGTATTGAGTCTTTTGGAATCATTTAGAAGTATTGAGTCTTTTGGAATCATTTAGAAGTTTTGAGTGTTTTGGAATCATTTAGAAGTATTGAGTCTTTTGGAATCATTTAGATGTATTGAGTCTTTTGGAATCATTTAGAAGTATTGAGTCTTTTGAAATCATTTAGAAGTATTGAGTCTTTTGGAATCATTTAGAAGTATTGAGTCTTTTGGAATCATTTAGAAGTATTGAGTCTTTTGGAATCATTTAGAAGTATTGAGTCTTTTGGAATCATTTAGCATTATTAAGTCTTTTGGAATCATTTATAAATATTGACTCTTTTGGAATCATTTAGAAGTATGGAGTCTTTTGGAATCATGTTAGAAGTATTGAGTCTTTTGGAATCATTTAGAAGTTTTGAGTCTTTTGGAATCATTTAGAAGTATTGAGTCTTTTGGAATCACTTAGAAGTATTGAGTCTTTTGGAATCATTTAGAAGTATTGAGTCTTTTGGAATCATTTAAAAGTATTGAGTCTTTTGAAATCATTGAGAAGTATGGAGTCTTTTGGAATCATGTTAGAAGTATTGAGTCTTTTGGAATCATTTAGAAGTTTTGAGTCTTTTGGAATCATTTAGAAGTATTGAGTCTTTTGGAATCACTTAGAAGTATTGAGTCTTTTGGAATCATTTAGAAGTATTGAGTCTTTTGGAATCATTTAAAAGTATTGAGTCTTTTGAAATCATTGAGAAGTATTGAGTCTTTTGGAATCATTTAGAAGTTTTGAGTCTTTTGGAATCATTTAGAAGTATTGAGTCTTTTGGAATCACTTAGAAGTATTGAGTCTTTAGGAATCATATAGAAATATTGAGTCTTTTGGAATCATCTAGCAGTTTTCAGTCATTTGGAATTGATGAAACTTTTCAGTCCAATATTCAAAGAATATCAGTAAATTGGGTATTTCGAATCCCCACCAGAGCAAAAATTTGTTCTAAATTTTCTTAATTAATGATAATAATGTTTAATAAATTCAGTCAGTTCAGTTCTCATGCCATCCAGTTAGTAACGAATTCAGTGAATGAATTGAATTTTATTAATTGAGTAGTTGATGAACTCGGTCAATTTAATTATCTGTTAAATGTAGCCAATTCAATTATCAGTTGATGCAATTATCTAAAATTCGGATAACACAGATATTAATCAATGGGGCGAACTGAGGGTTTTTCTGGCGGGGATTTATCTGGTTAAAAGTTGGTAGGATGAATAATTAGCAACTTCTATTGCGCCGGTGTCTAATGTGCAAGGCATCAGCCGATGATGCACCAAAATGTAGTCTGTAGTCTGACCAGTTTCAGAAAGTCAGTCCACTGAGACAGTGAGTGAGTGAGTGAGAGCAAGTGACTTGGAGAGTGAGTTAGTGAGGGAGTGGGTGAGTGAGAGTTGGTGAGGGAGTGAGTGAGAGAGTGAGTGCGGGAGTGAGAGTGAGTGAGAGTAAGTGAGAGAGTGAAGGAGTGAATGTGTGGGAGAGTGAGTGAGAGAGCGAGTAACTGAGTGAGGGAGAATGAATGAGTGAGAGCAAATGAGAGAGGGAGAGTGAGTGAGGG
The DNA here is from genome assembly GCA_963556255.1 of Allolobophora icterica. Lineage (NCBI taxonomy): Eukaryota > Metazoa > Annelida > Clitellata > Crassiclitellata > Lumbricidae > Allolobophora > Allolobophora icterica. The sequence continues at coordinate 1,188,248 of OY744606.1, read as the reverse complement.
AGGGAGAGTGAGTGAGTGAGTCTCAGAGTGAGTGAGAGAGCGAGTGAGGAAGAGTGCATGGGTGAGTGAGTGGGTCTCTGAGTGAGAGAGAGTGAGTGCATGAGTGAGTGACAGTGAGTAAATGACGGTGAGAGTTAGTTAATATTTTTTAATAGAGCTCGAAGGTGCTTCAAGCTGGGCAAAACGATGTTAAAGAGTTCATTAAGAGTATCAGTCTTGATTGATTGATAGAGTTTCATCGTATGTACACATGTGATGCTCAGATACCTGGATTGGTGTTGTGATGCGTGAGGTCGGGGGTTCAAATCCCAGACAGGGCAGAAATTTGGTTCAAGATTTCTGTTCCGCTTGAGCCCTCTAGCCAACTCAGCTATAATGAGTACACTGACTGTACACTGTCGGTGGGAAGATTATACCACGAGGGAGAGGACTTGAACCGCCTTCATATGCCGAGGCCAAGAAAATGAAGTCACTAACACTTCATACCCGGAGCTGGCTGAAGGGACTGGTCCTCCTCCCTTCCTCCTCCAGTGAACCATTGCTTCGTTGAAGGGGGTCAGCGTCCCGTTGAGGGCATTACAGATACCTCAAATCGACGAAATGGTTTCCTTTTGCAGCCGGCATATTTACTTACTTGCCGAGCCAGCATCTCGAGTGATGCTGGGGATGCGGCTGCTGCTCCAGATCGAGACCGCAGCAGCAGCAGCAGCAGCATCAGCAGCAGATGGATCATCGGTCTGATCCGTCTTCCAGCGTTCATTCCTTCTGAAGCCGCGTCTTTGTATCATATTGCAGTTATTGGAGGCACGTATGCACGTAGTCATGTGTACGAATGGTGCTGCTTTATTTGCCCAGGCTCCCATTCATACGGGGCTTTCGACGATATAGAGCTGCCCGGTCGGTAGGTCGGTCGGTCTGGCAGCTGCCCTCTTTGTCCTCCTATTTCTCCCTGTCCGTCTTCTTGTCCTCCTCCTCCGTCTACTCTCTCGACAATGTACGGATGGAGATTACTGTAAAATTGGCCTCTTATGCGTGTTATCACTTGATGCAGCTTGCTCGCGTGCCAATGCCGGGTCTTCAGCTTCCTGGCATCCACAGTGGGCTGCGTTTTCGCTTGTCCGTCCGATCGGGTCTTGCATTGGGCCTAGAAGTCTGCTAACCCGGTTTTCACTTCTCTGGGTAGATAAATGCGCCTGTGATTCGGCGCGTAAAATCGCAAGGCTGCGCCAGCGTGCGAATTCATTCCGAAAAGTTAGTTGTGGTAGATTCCGAGCAGGCTTATGGCATTGGCTGGACTTATCTTGCTGTTGGCTGGTTTGTGGTTACCGCCGGGCTTTGTTTATGAATCGTGAAACTGGCTTTGCGCAGGTGGAGCGAAGGTTTAGGGTCTGCTGATGCTGGAAGATCGTTAGAATGAAACCGGAGTAATGTATGCCTCTGTTGCAGAAGTCCTGATGTACGCAGCCCTATGGCTTGGCAATCAAAACATTTCTTGCAGTTTGATGTAAGACGTACTAGCCTGGGAAAGGAACGTTCATTGAGTTGGAGCTGTGGCCGCAGACTTCTGCAACGCGCGATGTTGTCTGAGATTCTTGTGGGTGGTGCATCGTCATCTGTTAGGAGACCTGGATGTTAAAAAGTTGAGCATTGTAGAGGAATCCGAATTCTGTTACACGGTTTGTTGGACTTATCATTGGCGGAAATGTTGTCATCAAGTCCTGGGAAGGAAGAGGAGTCGACTCTTTTAAAAGCGACAGATTCGTTGTTGGATGCAGCGACGTCAAGGGAATGTCTGGGACGTGTTCGTTCAGAAAGCGAGAGTCTTGCTGATATACCGGTCAGCCGATCGGACCTTGACAGTTGTTCACGCGAGAGCACGGACACGAAGAGACGTATACAGTCTGCTGGACCACGGCTAGAGATGGTCAAGAGTGTCGAGGACTGTAACCCGAGCGATGATGCATTTCCTGATTCCTTTGCGAGTCCTTCAGTGACCCCTCTGGTGAGTCCGGTACGCTCTGAAGGGAGTGGACCATCTACTTCTGATGCGAAAGCTCGGCGTTTAGTCATTGTAAGATCAGAAGCTAAACCCCTGGAGGGTTTGAACTTGAAGTCCTCACTATCACCAAACTTGCGATTTCAGTGCCTCAACAGTTTGTTGCAGCAGAGCTCGGCGGAGAGCCACGAATCGAGCGAAGCCACCGAAGGGTCTCTTTCTTCACCAAGTCCATCGAGTGGTGAACGAATCCTCGTTCTGGATCCGGTCGTCGGTCCGCCCGCAAAGGAGAAGATCTTCCAGCTGGTCGAGGAGTGCACGCGCCAGCCAAGGATTGTGTCGGTCAAGCGTGAAGAGTGCATGAAGAAAGAGCACGCGTCAATTTTCGTTCTGAAGGATGCAGCCGCAAAGCAGCATCGCGCGGTCACGGTCAGCCGCAGTCACACGTGGAATCTTCATGACAAGGACGTGACCAGCAGAGAAGGACTGGGACACCGGCGCCGCCTTCCAGTGGCCAGGAACACGAGCATGGTGGACAAAGACTCATCGGTTGCTCAAGGCAAAGGCGCTTTTTCTGATGACGAGGTGATTGTTTCGGCAACAGAGGAAGCATTCGAGTCCATCGATGTTGAAGGTAGAGCCAAACCGGATAGCGAGCTGGGTTCAAGGGAGGAGCTTCCAAAGGGAAGGTCCAAGTCCACGGAAAGACCGGAACGAGATGTGCCGAGGTGGGTTCTCAGGTCGAACTCTGTGCGCGTTGGTCCTATGCGGAAATCGGAGTCCCCAAGAAACGTCAGCTGGCTCGACGTTGAACCGAACTCAGAGTAAGTCCAGCAGAAAAGAATCTGTTTCTAAGAAGTATTTCCCTTTACGACACCTTGGACTGTTTATGTATGCAGGGGCTATTTGTCTCTTTCCATCATTGACCATATGAGGTCTGTCTTAAGCTCTGCGGCTTGTCTGATCGGAGGTATACCTGAGTTTGAGGATATATCCAGCATCTTGGGGGAGGAATCGTGATGGTTGCAATGTACAAACGCATTGAGTTTAATATCTTAATGCTTATGCGTTATTACCTCGCAGCCTGTGCTTCAGCTTATCTCAGGTGTGTCTTGATCTCAACCGTTCCCGGCCACAGATTGTTTCGCTCTGCTGCACAGGGTGACCTCATTGTTCCCCCAGCCAGAACATCCACAATGCAGCACAGAAGCTTTGCTGTAGTCGGTCCAACTTTCTGGGATAGGTTACCTAAAACACCCTACGACATGAACTCCTTGGTCTTTCTTAAATACCTCTATTCCATAAGTGTTTGAAAACCATTCTGTCCAATCCTGGTTTTTTCCATCATTGGGTCAAGATTGCCTCTGATAAGCGTCTCTTGAAGAGGCGCTATATAAATCATGGATTACATTTAAAAAATGAGATTTACAATTAGAGGCATGCAACGTAATATGAAGTTACATTTACAATCGGAAGCATACAACGTCTCATTTCATGCTGAAAACTGAATCAAACCCTTTAACGAATTATTCATGCATTCATTAATTCATCATTCATTCATTTTGATGAATGAATGAATGAATGAATGATTCATTTGATTCATTCATTTGGCAACCACTTCAAACAATTGGCAACCACTTCAAACAATTGGCAACCACTTCAAACAATTGGCAACCACATCAACTCGTCTGGGTTTAAAATCTTTAGATTCGTAAAAAGTAAAATAAATGTGTCACTACATACCCAGTACATAAATGCTCGATGAAAATCTTTAAATTTGTAATTAAACTAAAATTTGAATATTATTAAATAGCCATATGTTGAGAAGACTGGCATCATTATGCTGAGCCAACTTCTGCAAATGTCATCATTAAATGCAAAGTTTTGCATTAATACAGCACCAGTTAAGGCCTCTCAAGGATGCTGAATCAGCTAATCTGATCTTTGTCGGAAGACTGCGTTAAACAGGGCATAGGATGATAGGATGTAGAAACACAGGATAAGACAAAGAAAAGCATAAGAGAAGAATAGAAGAGAGAACCTGTGCACTGGCTGAATCTCTGATGAGCATTTCACTAAGTTTCAGGGACCACCCCTTTTTACAACCATTGCCCATAAACACACTGAAGTCTAATCGTAGAAGTGGCTTGCTACTGACAATGCTATATGAATTGTCTTAATTACAATTATAAAATTTAGTATATTTATAGTATATATATGTGTTGAAGACTTTGTTGGACAATGGGGGGCACTGTAGCCGAGTGGTTAGAGTGCGTGCTTGCCCTGAGACGGTTACTGGGCACTAGTGTGTAGGGACATCGATCTATAGTCCTTTCAATGACAGTTGGTCAGCTCCATCAAGTGATGCTTGGTCATTAGATATTGGCACTAAATAATTGCATAGCAAAATAAATAATAATCACGAAGCACCATGAATAGATTGAAGTGCAATCTGTGTGGGCAGCAGTGGTCAACTGGACAAGTCCAGTGGTCACCAGGTAGATTGGAGAGACAAACAGACATGCTACGGTTGGGTTAGCAGGTTGATTTGTGTGAAACGTGGCTGTTTGACGCTCGAGCAGTTGTCTCTGAAGGTAAAGAAATTAAAGGTAACGATGAGCGAATATCGGTGTAGGCGAAGGTAACGATCTTCTTTGCCGTCCTCTATAAAAACTCCTCAAGTCCTTTCCTCAAGAACTTTCTTCATCATTTGCTGCTTAGAAAGGGGGCTCATGAAGAAGAATATTTTTTCCCCTATAGAAAGAGCTTGTGAACGAAACATTTTATGTTATGGAAGGGGGCTCGGAAAGCAAACATTTGCCTCTCCTTCGGTTGAATCGCACCTGTTTGGGTCGATCAGATGACGGTAACCGATCCCCTTGGAGAGGACGTATAGCCTTTCGAAGCAGCTGCATAAATATTCCGATGTTGCTTGCACAGATATGCGGCAACGCTCTCTTTCAACTTTCTTTATCGCACTTGCTGCGTCTGTTCGTCGCTTGGCGGACGACTCCGTTGTTGTTTCCAGTTTCCAGGCGAAGTCGGGACACGTGAATGATGGATGGGATATCATCCGACGATCCTCCGTCTCCGCCTCTCCATCATCAACCGCAGATTTATAGAGATTGGACCCTGGCAGTATACATGCTCCTTCCGTTGTAACTCCAATGCCACGCTCCGATATGACGCAATTTCTTGGCCTTATGCAGGTCAGGGACAGACAGGACTGACGGACGGATAGACACACAGACGAACGGATAAACAGACAGATGGACGGATAGACAGACACAGACAGGTAGTTACAGACAGACACAGACAGATAGGCAGAACCATAGGGATGGTAAGACACAGACAGACAGACACAGACGAATAGACATATAATGACAGACAGACAGATAATCACAGACATACACAGACGGATAGGCAGACAGACGGATAGGCAGACCTGGTGTTTTTTTGAAAGGAAGACCAATATTTATACAGCGCCACTATAAGGCAGAGCTGTGCAGTAGCGTTGCAGACGAAAAGCAGTGGCATGCAGATCAATGATTGAAAGAATGAGACACAATTCAGTGTTTACAAAACATTGAACTCTGGCCGCCAGCCACAATACTTGTCAGATCAGTCCTCATTCTCAGACTTATTGTTGTTCAACTTGGTCATCTGATTATCTTTCTCTGGCCCTACCTCTAAACTGTAGGCTTGTTCTTGGTGAACGAGCTTTTTCGATTGGTGGACATACTTTTTGGAACTCTCTTCCTTTATCTGTCCATTCTGCTCAATAGCTTATGGCATTTCGTTCTCAACTTAACATTTATCTCTTTCCAATTGCTTGTCGACCCTAGGCTGCCTCTCTGTCTTACGGACTGATCATCTGGATATTGACATGACTACAGCTTTGGTTTTGGAGTGCCATCGGTTGATGTCTTGCGTAACCGAAGTTACAAATAATTGAAAAATTAATTATTAATAATAATTTTGACCGCTGAGCGAGGTGCAAAGACTGCTTATCTTAGTATGATGCATAGGGCAGCCTTGGAACACTGGAAAGACACCGAGGTTTCATTCATTCATAGGAGCATTACGTCTTGCCCCTTTTAAGACACTCAATTTGCTAATGTTATTCAGAGCTAATCCTGACACTGGTCAGTTTCAGCTTGCTTGTCCACCATAGCTGGACTTCTGTTGTTTCTGACCAATCTTAACTTGACCGGTTTCTCAAACGAATTATGATTTTAAATAGGATTTCACTCAAAGTGACCATTGTTTGATGCTGTAGGCATTTTGATGACGGTGATGTAGAAATCAGGGGATTGGAGGATACTCACTACTCAGGGTAGCTCCGAGTCCAGACCCAGTAAAAGAGTTGTCAATTGTTGATGAAGGGCACCAATGTTGACTTAATGTTTCGAGAACAGTATGCATTTACATTGGGATGCAGTATGTCTTCATTCTTAAGAGTGGTATATGCCTACTTGAAGTGACGTATGTTTGTGTATGTAAAGCTGTGTGTGTATTAAATATTATATAAGCATGTATATATGTATGCACATGTGTACAATATAGCATATGGCTGTATGTATGTGTTTGTATGTACATACACATGTATTTGTGTATACAATACATACTAGGCCTTCTTGACATACATGAGTAGTAATCTGTTACTATATAAAATATTAGAATAGACTACGTATGTATGTGCTTTCGTTGGTCCTGTGACCTGGAACAACCTCCCTCTTAAAATTGAAAGCTATAGTCAGCCAATCTCCTCTGTTCCGCAAGCGCTTGAAGTCTATTCTGTTTGAACGAGGGTTGGGAGCGCTACTGAGTTTTTCATTTAAATTGAACTTTTCTGAAAATTTTTCATTTATATTATGTACATGTCTTTGTGTATGTATAAGCTTTTTATTTTTTTATTGATCGCTAAATACAAGTATGTGTGTATGTATATACACACATATGTATGTCCGTATGCATGAATGCATGTGTGAAATATATGTATATGAGATGAGTTGCAGTGTGTTGTATTGTTACTGTGAAGGGTCGTCGATCGCGCTATGCCTTGTGTTCAGTTATACAAATCCGTGAATGAGATTGGACTGTATTAGCATAGGATGTCGTGTTCTGCTGTAGGCTGGGCATGTTCAGTCGGGACAATCTGAAGGATCCCCACAAGAAGGAGAGAATGAAGGACGAAGAACAGATGGAAAGTGTAGCACCTAACGACAGCGCCGCGCCGCAAGGTGAGAACAGCACCACAGGTAACCATGTAGTTATCTGCATTTACATATGTACATATGACCGGTTGGTTAGAGGGCCAGTCTGGCCAGAGGCCTTGTTGTTGGTTTAGTCCTTGGGTGTTTGCTGCTTGGAGGTGTAGTGTTGTTGCTATCTGCTCAGGTATAGTATATCACAGGTAACTTCTTGGCTTAATTCGTCACAGGTAACTCCTCAGGTGTATCATATATTGGTTTATGTTCAGGTATGTTATCTAAGGTCGCTTCTTAGGTAGCTACGTCAAAGGTAACTTCTCAGGTCTATCATCACACATATATCTGCAGGTGTATCGTCATAGGTAGCTCGCAGGTATATCGTTGTGGATGGTGATTCCTCAGGTATATTGTCACAGGTAACTTCCTTGGTATGTTGTCAATGGTTTATCGGCAGATATTTTGTCTTATATATTTCCTGAGACAGTTTATATATCTATAAGAGTCGTCTTAGAGACTTATGGGGCACGATTGGTTAAGAGTGCGACGCTGCATTGCGAGGTATGTGCGGAAGGAGCCATCAGTTCACCCTGAGTGGTGGAACGAAGATTTCTCCGGCCAGCCAAACCTGAAATGGGGCAGCAGAGCTCTGGTCAATAATAATGGCCATTTGTCGGAGATACAGAAGGAGTATGATGCTGGATAAACGCTCTCCAAACTCTTCCCTGTCCTAACTCTTCCCTCTGCCAACTCTTCTTCCTCCCAACTATTCCCTCTCCCAAATTTTCCCACTCCCGACTTTCCTCTGCCAATCCTTCCCTGTCCTAACTTTTCCCTCCGCCAGCTCTTCTTCCTCCCAACTCTTTCCTCTCCCAATTCTTCTCTCTCCCGCCTTTCCTCTACCAATCCTTCCCTGTCCTAACTCTTCCCTCTGCCAACTCTTCTTCCTCCCAACTCTTCCCTCTCCCAATAATTCTCTCCCGATTTTTTCCTCTCCCAGATCTGGGAGATAAACTGGCGGATACCCTGTGTTGTGTTAGTGAAGGTAAGATTTAACAGAGTCTGTGTGTGCTTTGGCAGAAGGCCATTTCTTGCGCACCTTTGACAGATGCATGGCTTCTTTCGCAGCATTCCTAGCTTCAGCGGAAGATGCCAGGCTTCTCCTCCTGCCGCAGCATCCAGCAGCCGGAACTGGCTTTTCCATCCTGCCAGGCGCTTTGTTTTTACAGGGAAAAGTGATTACGTTTGTTCCAAGGGAATGGGTGGAAAATCGGAAACGCGAGGAGGGGATGCAGAGAGCAAAGGGCTGGGAGAGGGAAGAGTTAGAAAAGGGAAGGATTGAGAGAGGAGAAATCTGGGAGAGGGAAGGGTTAGGATAGGAAAGAATTGAAGAGAGCAGATCTGGGAGAGGGAAGAGTTGGGAGAGGGAAGGGTTGGTATAGGGAAGAATTGAAATAGGGGAGATCTGGGAGAGAGAAGAGTTGGGACAGGGAAAACCGAGAGAGAGATAGAGGATTTGGGAGAGGGAAGAGTTGAGAGAAAGACTGTAGGCTCGGGAGAGGGAAAATTCAGGACAGGGAAGAGTTGGAAGAGGAAAGTCGTAATTTGGAAAATTTGGGACAGGGAAGAGTTGAGAGGAAGAAGAGGTGGGAGAGGGAAGAGTTAGGGTAGGGAAGAGTTGGTAGTGGGAAGATCTGGGACAGGTAATAGCATGCAGCGAGATCTATCTATCATTCGGGAACGTGGTTTTTTGCCTGGTTGCACTCACTCGGTTCAGTTCGACAGAGTGGGAGGATAACTGGAGAGGAGGTGGAGAAAGCGGAGAGAGAGAGAGAGACGTTCTTGGAACGAATCGGCAAGTCTGGGGCGCCTCTCTGCAGCGCTTCATTCCCTGGCTGTGCGACGCCTGGAATGATTTAACCGACGTTGTTACGGATACGGAGGTGAGGGGGGCAGCAGAAGATGGAGGAAGATGATGCTGATGTGGATGCTGATGCGGCTGCTGCTGGTGGAGGAGAAATGTAAACAAAACAACGTTCCAGCTGAGTCTTGGAACTGGATGCGGATGCTAGCAGAAGGAGGGAGGTCCTTGGGAAGAGGCGGGTTCAACCGGAGGCCGATGATGATGATGTAACTAGACAGAGACATACTAGTCTATGTAATGTCTGTACTGTAAAGGTAACATGCCTTTACATTGAAACTTAGAAGCGTGAAGGTAAATGTAACACTTGTTTACATGCCTTTGCATTGAAACTTGCGAGCATGAAGGTAAATGTAACACTAAGTCTTGTTTACATGCCTGAAGGTTGAAACTTGAAAGCATGAAGTTAAGCACTTTTTAACGTCCGAAAATCATTCGACATTGCATGATGCGGGCTAGGCACGAAAATTAACTTTTTTTCCAATACTGTTCTTTACTGATGCGGTTTTGCAAGTGTTTCCCAATAGATATCTTGAAGAGGTGTTAGATAAATATACTGGATGGATGGATGGATGGATGGATGGATGATGGATGGATGGATGGATGGATGGATGGATGGATGGATGGATGGATGGATGGATGAGTGAATGTGCATACTCCCAAATGACTAAATTAGATTACCTTATACCTCAAATTGCCATCACCTTACCTGATCTAATGTTACCTTCACCCTACCTGAGCTTACTTCACCTTGCCTGAGCTTAAGTTACTTTTACCTTGCCTGAGTTTAGTTACCTTCTCCTTTACCTGACCTTAAGTTTCCTTCACCTTACCTGTCCTTAAGTTTCCTTCACCTTACCTGTCCTTATGTTACCTTTACCTTGCCTGAGCTTAAGTTACTTTCACCAGACTTGAGCTTGCCTGGTGTTGTTACTCTTCGTTATATTAACTGTCTTGTTTTGCTGATTTGTATCAGATGATAGTCATCGAATCCAGAGATGTGTGATTGTTCATCGCGACGAGAAAGGATTTGGTTTCACCGTTTGTGGCGACAATCCCGTCTACGTTGAATCTGTGAAACAATGTAAGAGAAGATCCTTACATTTGTTTTATTTATTTATCAGTTATTATTATTATTATTATTTATTATTATTATTATTATTATTATTATTATTATTATTATTATTATTATTATTATTATATTAATTATATATATTAAACGCCGCTATCTAATGATGAAGCAGCTGTGAGTTAAGGACTTGCTCAAGGTCCGTACACAGCTAACGTCTCGGGGAAGGAGGTCAAAATCCGATAAATCAGAAACCAGAAGTCAGACCATGAAAAACAAGCATAAACGAAGTGTCATAAAACTTAATTGCTCTGCTTCCCAGGGTGTTCATAATCTGGGAGCAATGCATTGGCAAGGATTGCTGTCCTCATATCTGGACCGTTTTTTGCCCTTTCTTTTGATTCGTTCATCTCTTTTGCAATGGCTTTCATCTTGGTGCATCTCTTTTGCAATGGCTTTCATCTTGGTGCATCTCTTTTGCAATGGCTTTCATCTTGGTGCATCTCTTTTGCAATGGCTTTCATCTTGGTGCATTTCTTTTGCAGTGGCTTACATCTTGTTGCATCACATTTGCAAGGCTTATATCTAGGTTCATGTCCTGGCTTATGACACACTGCAGTTCGGTTCCTTTTTGCATCTAATGACTGATGTATATATTCATTTCTTTTGCTATGTCTTTTGTTTATTTCATCTCCTTTGCAGTGACTTCACCTTAGTACATCTGTTTTGCAATGGCATATACATAAGTTGATCTCCTTTGCAATGACTTTTCTACTTTTTTTTATCTTGTTTGCAGTGGCTTATGTCTAAGTTTGTATCTTTTGCAATGGCTTATGTCTTAGTGCATCTCTTTTGCAATGGCTTTTCTCTTTTTTACGTCTGCTTTGCAACGGCTTTTGTCTAGGTTCATATCTTTTGCAATGGCTTATGTCTAAATGCATGTCTTTTGCAACGGCTTAAGTTTAGGTTTATGTCATTTGCAATGGCTTGTGTCTTTGTTCCTTGTGCTTTAGCGGCTTATGCTTTGTTGAGCTCCTTTGCAACGGCTTATCTGACTACTTGCCTTGTACAAAGTGCTTCCGAGAAACGCTGTACAAATAGTTTATTTGAACTTCAGTTAGAAATTCCTTTCTGATGCAACTGCTATCCTGCTCATTCATTCGACTCTTCTGCTCGCTCGCTCACTCTCCGCGCCTCTGTATCTCATACCTCGTTATGTGGTACTTGGCAAGTGCTTAGAAAAATTCTGAAACAGTAAATGAGAAGCTTCATGTAGAGCAGTTTATCTCTTTATGCAGCTGCTACTTGCTGGCGTATACTCCATTACATGCTAGTGCTATATATTTTCTTGTTTTCCAATGCAGCTGCTATTCAGTGCATTATCGGCTGCTGTATATAGTAGACTTTGCTGTTTTGTTTCACAGATGGACCGGCACATAAAGCTGGAATACAACAGTACGATAGAATTGTAAAGGTATACAGTCATTTTTTCTTGATCAATCTATCAATTTCAATCAATAAATCAATGTAAATCAATCAGCTAGTGAAGCAGTCAACCAGTCAATCAAAAATTGGTTTCAGTCAGTCAGTCAGCAAGTGAAGCAGTCAGTCAAATTGATTACAAGTGAGTTAGTCAATCACCCAGTCAAGCAGTCAGTCAATCAAGCAGTCATTCAAACTGGTTGTGAGTGAGTTAGTCAATCAGCAGTCAGTCAGCCAGTCAAGCAGTCATGCAGTCAATCAAATTGACAGTGAATCCAGCCAGCCGACTGAGATTTATAAAACAGAGCGTAGAGTTTCGGATGTCTCTCTGCGGACACAATGATTCGTAGGAACCAGTTGACCCTCCGTACTTTGCACGTACGCCCCCTCACCGCTTACCCCCACCCGTTGCCTAGAGCGTGTTTTTTGAAGATTCTCACCCCACAGACGACCGATTTGAAATTCAAAGTGCTAGTTGATTAGAATAGTTTCATGCTGCAACATGCAGGCTAAGCACAATTAGCCACAGCATTATGCTCACTTGCAGAGAGGCAGACAGACAGACAGACAGACAGACAGCAACACAGAGACACAGATAGAAGCACAGAAATACAGACAGAAACACAGACAGAAACACAGACAGAAGCACAGACAGAAGCACAGAGATACAAGCGGTTTGCTTGTTTTCCAATTAGTTAGCCATCGTGAATGTACATCAATTTATTACAAAAAGCAATCATTAGGTTCACAGCAAGGTGTTCAGTATGGTAGTATGCCATGCACATATACATGTTTAGCCTTTTAATGACTGTTAAATTTCGTTTCAACACATTGGAAAATTCTAACAGTTGAAGAAAACGAGCTTCGATGTAAGTCATGGAACCGCAGAAACTGCCAACTAAAAAATTAGTAAATGACGTGATTCTAAAGACTAGTAACTGTAGCCGGTGTAGCGGGATGGACGTTTCACAGATCGAGTAATGACTTACGGTGGTTCCGTGGTTCTTAATACTCATCATTGCAAAAGATTTCACGATAATGAGTTGTGGCTACTGGCCTACTGCGTCCGTTGGCAACTTGGGTTATAACTGTGATGCGTTCAGTTAGCACCAATTAGAAACGCTGCGGCCGCTGGGAATGGGAACTTGGGGGCTGGGATGATCACTAGCGCTGGCCGCTGGGTTTATCTCTTAAACGATTGGCATCACTGGTTAGCTGTCAGGAAATGTTAGCCTGTCGCCCGAGTAGCCCGACTGCGTCCGGATTAATTACTTCGGGAGGTGTTGGGCTGGTTGAGCTAAGTTCGATAAATCATGAAATGGTGAAGACCAGTAATGGCATGGTCTTACAGCTATAGGTTTTCGTTGGGCGTTTTAGTTTTGGTTATATGTTTTCGTTATTATTTTTTTTGACTGTTTTAGTTTCAGTTAGGCCTATCGTTTTTCGTGGGTTCCGCTAGTTTTAGTTTTTATTTCGTTATCGTTTTTTGTGTAAGTTTTCGTTCTAGTTATAGTTTTAGTTAACGAAGGTTTACGTTTTCGTTACCGTTAACGAAAACAACACTACGTTGAAGTACCAGAGTTCAGAAGGTCGTTCTGGAGAAACCGAGAGAGACAGAGAGAGAGAGAGAGAGAGAGAGAGAGAGAGAGAGAGAGAGAGAGACAGAGAGAGAGACAGAGACAGAGAGAGAGAGAGAGAGAGAGAGAGAGAGAGAGAGAGAGAGAGAGAGAGAGAGAGAGAGAGAGAGAGAGAGAGAGAGAGAGAGAGAGAGAGAGAGAGAGGCATAGATACAAAGACAATTTCTAGGCTGATTGTGTTCAGGCAGGTGGGTCTGGGATCCAGATGATTAGCGGTACAGTGATTTTGCATTTCTTCATTCATTATTTGACTGTAATGCATGACTTGGATGACGGTAATTCAGAAATTGGCTGGTGGTAATTCAGGTGCATTGTCTGACTGGGTTATTTCGCGGGCATTGTGTGACAATAATTGATGCACTGTGTGACGGTAACTGATGCATTGTGTGACGTAACTGATGCATTTTGTGATGGTAATTGATGCACTGTGTGACGGTAACTGATGCATTTTGTGACGGTAACTGATGCATTGTGTGACGGTAACTGATGCATTGTGTGACGGTAACAGATGCATTGTGTGACGGTAACTGATGCATTGTGTGATGGTAACTGATGCATTTTGTGATGGTAATTGATGCACTGTGTGACGGTAACTGATACATTGTGTGACGGTAACTGATGCATTGTGTAACGTAACTGATGCATTGTGTGACGGTAACTGATGCATTGTGTAACGTAACTGATGCATTGTTTAACGGTAACCGATGCATTGTGTGACTGTAACCAATGCTTTGCATTTCATAACTGATTCATTGTGTGATGGTAACTGATGCATTGTGTAACGGTAAATGATGCATTCTGGGATGACTCTGTTGATTTTTTTAAGGTGAATGGAACCCTCGTCATCAACTGCAACCATACTGATGTCGTCAAACTCATCAAATGTAAGTACACCTGTTGCACCGTGTTAAGTGAAATTTAACATCATTACCAATTACCATTAATTAAGTTTCATTGTCATCATAATCATTTGTCGTCGTCATTAAGGTCGTCATTATGATCTTTATCATCGTTGTCGTCTTCATCGTCATCATCATATTCGTCATCATCAGTCCTGCTCTGTCTCGACCTTTTCTTCCTATTCATCGGCTTCTTCAGTATCATAGTCGTCGTGAACATCATCATTATCATCATCTTCATATTCATCATCATTATGGTATTAGTCATCATAGTCGTCGTCATTATTCGTCATCATCGTCATCATCATATTCATCATCGTCATCATCAGATGCATATTCATCATCGTCGTCGTCATCATCATCATCGTATTCATCAATGTTGTGCATCATGATCATCATGATCATCATCTTCTATTCATCATCATCATATACGGGGCCTCCATATGGAACGAAATACCATAATTAATTCATGAACATCCGAACCTTTGGTCGTTTAAGCATAAATTACGTTCTTCAAAGTTCGAGGGACTATTAATCAACAGTTTAATCAACAATCACAGTTTAATTAGCAGCTATACGAGATTACACATAGGTATAGTCTCAAGGTGCGTTATCGAGTCTCGAGTTGACATTAATATTATCGTTTGCAATTTTGATGATGTTAGATCGATTGCTTCTTGTCAAGTTGTACTACTACCCAGGTGGCCTTGATAGCGGGATACACGATCCCCTTCTGGGTCTCCTAGATGTAACAGATTATGTTGTTTAATTAAGCATTGTGTTTTGTTTATCCCCTCAGTGTTTGGTTACCGAATAAATTAATATATAATATGTATTCATCATCATATTCATCGTCGTCGTCGTCATCGTCATATTCGTCAATGGTCATCATCGTCATCATAATCATCACTCGTTAATTACTTCAAAGATGATGTCGATGTCGATGTGAGTTTCCGATGGGTTAAGTTTCGCTTTGCAAGGCAGGACTGACTGTCTGTGAAGACGTGAAGCTGTAGACGTGCGATTGCATCGTTTGGTAGACGAAGGGTTAAGCTGTTCTTAAGGGAACGTCAGGGTTAATGGGACGTAGTTAGAGGGTCGTTATTCGTGAATGACAAGAGAACCCGGGTGGATAGACTCACACTGCAACTGCCAATTACGACGCTCCGTCTCGACTGAACCCTCACCTCTGACCTCCCCGTGAACCTGATGACCTCCTGATAACTTGCTCTTTCCATGCCTCCTTTCCTCTCTTGTCTGTCTTGTCTGTCTGTCTGTCTGTCTGTCTGCATGCTTGTTTGTCTTCCTCCTCCTGCCTGTCTGCTTGTCTGCTTGCTCCCTGTCTGCTTCTATGTGTCTTTGCTCGTCTGCCTCTATGTGTGTCTGTGTGTGTGTCTGTGTGTGTATGTGTCTGTCTGTCTGTATCTGTGTGTCTGTCTGTGTCTGTCTGTCTGTGTCTGTCTGTCTGTGTCTGTCTGTCTGTCTGTCTGTCTGAGCCCGTGAAATCTAATGACCACAGCACTTTTAAGCAGTGTGCACTTCGAAAATTCCAGCGACAACGCATTAGACTTATGCTACATACATTTTGTTACGTTCGATGGCATTACGCTGTATTACACAACGTTACATTATTACGTCACATTACATTAGATCACATTATGTTGAATTATTACGTCACATTACGTTATATAACATTATGTTAAATTATTACATCACATTACGTTTTATAACGTTATGTTGAATTATTACGTCACTTTACGTTATATAACATTATGTTGAATTATTACATCACATTATGCTATATAACATTATGTTGAATTATATATTACACCGCATTACTTTATATAACATTATGTTGAATTATTACATCACATTGTGTTATATAACATTATGTTGAATTATTACATCACATTACGTTATATCACATTATGCTGAATTATTACATCACATTATGTTATATAACATTATGTTGCATTATTTTGTCATGTTATATTACATAACATTATGTTGCATTATTTTGTCATGTTACGGTACATAACATTACCTTGCATTATTTTGTCATGTAACATTATATCACACCGTGCTGCATTGTGGTATATTACATTATTCATAATCTGACATGACGCTATCTATACATATAGTTTCCTTATAGTGTCCGTCCGACGATAAACGCTACGTCACAAACGCTTTCTGTTCTATTGTGAAACATAAACCGGTTGTCTTGACGACGGCGGTCTTGACGACGGGGATAACTAACGATACATATAGGCCTGTATTATGACGTCATAATATGACGGGCAAATACACTAGTGTTTCAATATTTGTTCAATTCCAATTACAGATTTATATTGCGCCGGCTGATGGTGTGGGGCCAAGGCTAAGGTTTGCCCCTCCCGGTTTGATGGCCTAGAACAGCAACGCAGAAATCGGCGGTCTGGGGGGGATTGATAGACCTGGGTCCGATGCAAATTGCGGCGACCTTTGCGCTGCTTTGCAAGTCCTACGTGTGTTCCGTGCGGAATAATGTTTTAAAATGCGATCATTAGAATTTCTAATCGGTGTTTTGTCTATGGGATGATGACTCAGTCGGACCAGGTGTACTGGTCCGATTGCAGGGTCCGACTGGGGCCGACTAAGAGACGGGGCCGGAGTGGGGAGTAGTGCCTGGTGATGAGACAGTTCCAAGTGTTTGCGACAAAGGTCCGTTGCAGGGGTCCTCGTTGAGTTTTGTCGTGATATTTGACCCGCTGACAATGACGCCTAGTCTAACTGTTAGCTTCGAGTTGAGGTTAGTAATTGCGAAAATAAGTAAGTGTGTAACCAAGTAAGTAAGTAAGTAATCTTGATTAGTGCAGGTTGGACTACGAAAATAAGTGAGCAAGCAAGTAATCTTGATTAGTTGAATTAGATATGTATTACGAAAATAAGTAAGGAAGTAAGCAAGTAAATGTTCAGTAATCTTGATTAGTATAGGTTGGGAGTACGAAAATAAGTAAGCAAGCAAGTAATCTTGATTAGTTGCGCAGAATTAGATAAGTATTACGAAAATAAGTAAGCAAGTAAGCAGTAATCTTGATTAGTACAGGTTGGGAGTACGAAAATAAGTTAGTAAGTGATTAAGTAATTTATTTGAGGTTGGAGAGTTCGACAACAAATGAGTACGTACGTAAGTACTTTGATGGTTGAGGTTTCGATGTATGAAAGTAAGTAAGTAGTAAGTACTCTTGATTAGCTGAGGTTGGGAAGTGTGAGAATAAGTAAGTAAATAAGCCGTTGAGTAATTGATGTTCATCAGCGCAGAGCAGACGCCTATATGAAAGCACTCTTGACAATCAACAGAGTCCGACTAATAAACGGTTGGAGTGCAGATTAATTAACGGATAGTCGTTGCCTTTGTAGTTGACCGCCGTGACCCGAATGAGCGAGAGTGCGAGCGAGGTCCTGCTGCTGCTGAGTGGAGTAGTGGAATAGATAACTGATAACACGGTGGTTGATTGGTTGAGGGCACGGCTGGATGCGCAGGTGGTGTGGGGTTCAATCCTCTTGTGGGGTCATGTTGTGCCATCGACCGGTGCTGCTATCGTGTTTATAGTGGTGCTATATAAATGAATAAGATCGGAGGGCGAATACACCGACGGACTAATGGACAAACGGATGGAAGGACAAGCGGATATAGGGAAAGCGACACACAGACAACAAAAGCTAGGCGGATAGACAGACAGGCGAATATATAGGCAGACAGGCGGATAGGCAGGCTTATAGACAGACATAGGGATAGAGAGACAGGCGGATAGAGAAACAGGCGGATAGACAGACAGGCGGATAGACAGACAGGCGGATAGACAGACAGACAGATGAATAGACAGACAGGTGGATAGGCAGGCTTATAGACAGACATAGGGATATACAGACAGACGGATAGACATACAGGCGGATAGAGAAACAGGCGGATAGACAGACAGACGGATAGACTTACTGACGGATAGACAGATGGATAGACAGGTAGAAGGACGTTACGCGGAGGGACTGACAGACGGACATAATAGAAAAGAAGGAGGAATGCACAGAAGCAAAGAGACCGATAGGGTTGGGAAGACAAACAGACGGACGTAAACACACACAAGCACGGCCGACCATATCCCGAAAGATACGAAGGTTGACTGACTGACTGACAATCTGTCAGTCAAACGGACCAGCCAGACTGGCAGCCAGGCAATCAGTCAGTCAGTTCGTCTGACTGGCGACTGACACTGGCGGAGTTACATTTCAGTTGGTGGTTAGATAACCTTTACAGAGACGCACGGACACAGGCAGAGACAGGCAGACATACAGACAGACGGATAAACAGACAGGCATACACATAGACAGATACTCTCAGACACAGAGACAGGCAAACACAGACAGGCACAGACAAACACAGACAGACATAGGCGGATAGAGAAACGGACAGACCGACAAACAGACACACGGGCACACAGGCAGACAGACACACAGACAGACAGACAAACAGGGAGACGGATAGACCGGCAAAAAGACACACGGGCACACAGGCAGACAGACACACACAGACAGACACACACAGACACACACAGACAGACACACAGACACACAGACAGTGACACAGCTGATAGGGTCATAAGCTATAAGAAGGGGGCCACAGAGTCATAGACACAGACAAAGAGATAGACAGGCAGGCGAATAGAGAGATGCAGAGCTGTTTCTGGGAGTGGCAGGCGATGAGTTTCAGGTGGCGAAATCGGTTCCCCTTAGTCGGGCCGTCAGCCGAGAGGTGAGCGGGCGGCGTCGTCTCGCCCTAGACCATACGATTTCTTGTGCGTTCTTGGCGCCAACACACAACCCACCCCCACCCCCGGTGGGGCACCTGCCCCGCTCCCCGCGCCCGCCATAAGCCACTCCACACACAGCTCTCATTTCTCTGGCACCGTTCTCTGTTACTCTCTGCTGGTTCCTTACCTGGTCCAAGAAGGTCTTAAGATATTGCAGTCTCCCTTCCCGCACGGTCACGGACCTCTGCCTTATCGGTGAGATAAAGATCCTTTGCTTTGACAGACAGACAGACAGACAGACAGACAGACAGACAGACAGACAGACAGACAGACAGACAGACAGACAGACAGACAGACAGACAGACAGACAGACAGAGAACCCCATAAATGCAGACACATGGACAGACACATAAACAAGAGACAAAGTGTGTATGTATGTGTGTTTGTATGTGTGTTTGTATGCGTGTATTAAAGCATGTCTCTCTGTAGGTCTGTATGTATGCATGTACGAGACAGACACACAGACAGACAGACAGCGAGACACACAGACATATTAGACGGGGAGCACTACATTTTCACATATGAACTACCTCAAAAAAACCTCTGACAAGCTAGATTTGATTTAAAATAATTTGAAATAAAAATTTGTATATGCAAAACAAGATAGAGGGAGAAAGGTATATTTCTATCTTTGTATGAATGTAATTAACGTCGCACTATTTTCTCGGCGCAATGGGACGGTTTCGCGTCAATTCGCTAAGTGAATTGGCCTGTTGATGTTTTGGTTGTTCATCGGATGTGCTTATTTTTCATAGTTATCTATGAAATTAAGAACATTTCTTGCTGTACTTTTGAAAATCTTGTGTTATTAGTTTGAAGTTAATAATTACCGTGAGTTTTGCATTGATTTTCTGTGGTTTTTGTGTTTGAGTATCTAATTATATAGCGCCGGTCCTGACGTGGCTTTTGTGTGGCGCTGAGAAATTTCGGAGATTTAAATTTACATTAACATTACGCAAATGGAGGCGCAGGAGACGGCATCTTGCAAGTTAAATCTGTTTAGTGATTCAGTTTGTATTATCTGTAAACGACAGGAGGCTGGAAAATTGATTAAAATGAGATCCGATGGAATACTAACGCTAACGAGATTTAGCTCATTGCGTGGTGATACTGCCCTTTCTCAGCATCTGTATAGTGACCCTTTAATGATTTTTTTCACAAATCATGTCAATTGAAGTATACAAAAGAAGGTAGTATTCCAGAAATTCCTTCAGAAACAAGTTCCAGCAAAAGACTTAGATCAATAAGTGACAAGATAGATTACAAGGCCTGCTGTTTTCTGTGTTGTAAACCAGCTGATGAACGCTATCGTGAAGTTCAAACACTGTTGAAAATTTGTGAACAGCGTAACGATGAGTGGGGCTTTGAGACTTTAGGTAATTTGAAAACTTGCGGTGATTTGCATGCTGCTGATGCACGTTATCATGTCAAGTGTCACTTATATTTTACTACATTTAGAGAAAAGCCTTCACCATCTGTGTCTACTGCTGGTGTCGAAGAGGTTTGACTCATGGCAGTGGTATGACAGAAAGTGTTCGTCTTTTGTGGGTGCGCAGTACCCACAAATGTGCAAGTGTTCATAATGCTTTGTCATCCCTTACAAATACCGAGCACTCCTCTGATGATTCCCAACATGTGGACTTAGCAAGTTTGAGGATTGCTACAGATTTCCATGACACTGTCAGAGTTCTGGAATGGTTTAACACCCACTTGTAATCCTTTCCTCGAAGGTAATCCACGGCTCCGAAGTATTGCATCTGGTTTGTCTGTGTGTGACGGTAAAGGTATTAACTGTGATACTGCTGAGGAAATTGGAAAGGGTACTATGAGTGAAATGGATGGAGTGAGTTTTACGAAAGTGTTGTTTAAAAAGGTTAAACAGGCGAAAACCCTTGCTCTCTTAACCAAGAAGAGTAAGGTAAACAGAAATAGTCATCATTGATGACAGTGTCTTATTTAATCGCCTCTTGCTCATAATGGGACGGATGACCCCCAATGACTTAGAGCAGTATTTTGAATATGAACTAACCACTGTACCAACTGCTTTATTCAATGAACATGGTTTAAGAAAAACCAATAAGAGTACTCTGACAAAAGAGCTGAGAAAGACTCTAGGTAGCTCAGAGGAATTTGTCTTACCACAAACATATGTTGTTGATGGTGGCTCCTTGCCCCATCGCATTGTCTGGCAGCAGACAGACACATATGGGGATGTTTTAAAACATTATGTTAATTATGTCAAACGCCATTATGGTGATAATTGCACTGTGGTTTTTGATGGGTATGTGAATGGGCCATCAGTCAAAGACCATGAGCAATTGAGCATGCTAGGAGAACCAAACAGTCATGTCCGGATATTGATGTGATCGAGAGTAACCCTGTATACAGAAACAGTGCAGGGTTTCTTATGAATGCCAATAACAGGCAACAGTTTGTTAATCTGTTATCTATTCATTTTAAGAAGAGTCAGTATACTGTTTATCATGCCAACAATGATGCTGACACTCATTGTATGTACTGCACTCTGGACACAGCAATCAGAAATGAGCCAGTCACAGTAGTTGCTGATGATACAGATGTTTTGGTCCTTTTAATCTATCATTTTAGGCCAGAAATGGCAGATATTTATATGTTATCTGAAATCACCCGTTGTCGTTCAGCACGTAGGGCTATTACCTCTGTTCGTACCATCCGCACTGCAATAGGTGATAAGGCTGCCAGCCAGTTATTGGTCATCCATGCAATAAGTGGTTGTGCATCACGTCTTGATATTATTCAAGCTGGCTTAAAGCTTCTGGCAATAGTATATGGTGGTAAGTCATGCGATTCATTAAACCATTTACCGGTACATGACTTACATGAGCCAGCTTGCCACAAGCAAAACACTACCAAATCCTGAAAAGCTGCCACCAACTGAAAATGCGGCACAATACCATGTTCTCCGAGTGCACTCTTGCAAGTTATGCAGTGGCGATCCTTTATGGAATTGGACATAGGTGCTGAAGAGTGGCGTTGGAAGGTCGAAAATGGTGTGCTTGTGCCAACTGCAAAGATCTCACACCTGCACCAGATGATGTTTTAAATGTCATAAGTTGCAAATGCAAAATGGTGAGGAAAAGCCCATGCAGTTCCCAGGTTTGTTTCTGTAAGAAACACGGTCTGCGGTGTGTTGCTGCTTGTAAGCACAGCTGTGGAGCAGTATGCGATAATGCTATGACTGACATAAGCACTACAGGCCCATACACAGATGATGATGTTGAGGCTGATGAAGAGGACTTCCAAATTGCGTTTGACGACAATGAGCTTGCAGAATGGGTAGATTTGTATGAAGAAATCATGCCATTAAGTCTGGATTAGATAAAAATTATTGGGGCAGTATTATTGGTGCTCCAAGTAGTCATTGCTGCTGCTGTGTTTTAGTTACAATCTTAATTTCTTTTGAAATGGGCTTATAGACTGATCAACCTGTACATTTGAGATGTATGTCTCCAGTAAAAGAATGTCAATAGTTATTTTGTTACTGAAATCCATAAAAAAAATTCAATTAACTGATTTTTTCTTTTTATTTGAAGGTAATTTACTGGTCTGTACGATTATTAGTATATATATTGAACACTGTAAATATGATATAAAAATGGTTTTATATTAATGTATATAGATGTGAAGCTCTGTAACAGAATTGTAAATAAGATTCAGAAAGTTTGAAAAAGAGCCTAAATGGCCTTCCAAAAAAGAAGCATGAGTGGAGAGCCTTTGGGCTATAAAGTGAAGCTCGGAAAGAAAAAGAGCCTTTTAAGCCATCAAAAGAACCTTTACGGTCAATTAAAAAACAAACAAAAAATAAAACAAAATAAACAGAGAAAAATATATATAAAGAGAATGAAAACAGAAAAGAACAGTTATGGTAAAAGAAGAGTCTTTGGGCCAACA
Organism: Allolobophora icterica; assembly: GCA_963556255.1. Lineage (NCBI taxonomy): Eukaryota > Metazoa > Annelida > Clitellata > Crassiclitellata > Lumbricidae > Allolobophora > Allolobophora icterica. Next base: position 1,165,257 of record OY744606.1, on the reverse strand, counting down.
AGCAAAGGAAAAGAAGCCAAGTGGCCATAGGAATTAATGATGTATATGTATATACGTGTGTATATATAGATATATATATAAATATATTAAAATAATAATCTATTAAAAATGGTGGACGACAATCACCTGTCAAATGTTGCAATCTCAGCAGTAATGGTGCAGCCTAATACTCTTGAGATGTTTTGTATTACGATGGATAATCGGTTCCTGTGTTACCATTAATAAACTTTTGAATCAGTTTGTTCAGTCTTCTGCATATCTCTGGAGTCTTATCCCGCGGACTAGATGGAGCATCCCTAGGTTCTGGATTGTAGTTGATCATCCTAGTATTTATGAGCACAGTAACTGTTACAATAATAAAAAAAATTATCAACCTTCAAAGGTGCATTTAAGCTGATATATGTGACTGTTTTTGAGGCGGCCATCTTGGATTTTGGGGGCCATCTTGAATTAAAGTAGTTGGCCTGTTTGGGCACTTCTCTCATGTGTACAGTACAATGTTATAGTGAGTTTTTTAATTTTCAGTTTGAGGTTCTAGGCCCTCAATGACTCCTTTATAATGAAGAAAGTGATATTTTTCAGGGAAAAGGGGGTCAAATTGGGTTTTGGCCCTAGAACAGGGCCCGGTGGCCCAATTTCTTTCTATCTTCACTACAGTGTATTACAGTATGTTGCAGTCACATTTCACTTATTTTCAGCTTGTCACAAGTTTTTTTGAAGTTTTGCCATCCATCGATCCTACTATATCCAGACAGACTAAAAGATGCTTCGCTTAGCCCAAGATGTTTATACTGAACAAACTCGTCAGGCGGCGTTGGCCTCGGCGCTGGTTCCCTAAGCTCCTTGCAGCGGCTCAGATTGGTTCCCTGCTGTTGCTGACTCTGGACGCCAAAATATCCTCTTTGAAATGGGGGTTACGGAAGGGGGTTGCGTATTTGGGGGAGCTTCTGCAATCGATGCCCTTACGACGGCGGCGGTGGAGGATTTCTTGAAGGCGATTCGAAACCATTGCCCGTCAGAAATCAGGTATTTACCGGTCGTTTACTGACAGAAAGGGCAGCGCAGGTCATGCATACAACACATGTACATACATATATATATATATGTATATATACACATGTGTATATATATGTATATATTTACGCAATCCCCTCCATATATATATATATATATATATATATATATATATATATATATATATATATATATATATATATGTATATATACATACATATGTTGTATGTATAAAGGCATTTCTGTTTCTCCGGGGCTTCTGTGCTGAGAGCGACTCTGAATAATTATTCTGCAAGAGGCGCTTTATAAATTTCTAGATAGTTGATACGATACGATACAATATATATTTGGTAATAGATATGTTTTATGGATATTTGAATAGCGCATTTTAGGTGTCCAATCTTGCTTTGTAACAGGTCTAGAATGGTAGGTACGACTTAGGGAGAGTTCCTTGAACAGCGGTCTCTCTTCCCAAACTGTTTCAGAATGACGGTCCAACCAATAAATTTGATTATTTGAGTAATTTATTATTTTATTTCCGTAATCTCTTGTTCCACGTGCAAGGTTTGTATGTCTGGGGTACGGATGATGAGGTGCGTTCGCTTGGGACATTTGAGATGGAGTGGTGCAAAGGACAGAAGAGTCATAAAGCGAGTCTATACTAGGGATTTAAATGATGAGTTGGCAATTTGGGTCTTTTCTGGTACACGATTCGAAATAGGACGATGAGCAGAGCACCTGAATGCACGTCATCCTGCGACTCTCCTGGACTTAGGCTGTATAGCAATAAGCCAGTATCTGAAGACCACAACAGTCTAGGAAGGCTGTGTGGAGTTAGCAATGTGTTCAGATATGATGCAAGGCTGGTATGTATGTATGTATGTTGTTAGATGTTGCCCTCTTGGTCCATATGTACTCTCCCGTGTCTGAGTCGCACTTGACCGGCTCCTTGAGAGGAGCGGCCCGGGAAAGTACTATATAAGGGAAGGAGGCCCTAGGATTGTCGAGTTTGGCCTTTATTCGTGACCTGACGAGGTCTTTTCTGTTTCGAGTATTTATAAAGGCCAAGTCTCGAGTTGTACGCATGTTAATTAAGTAAATGCCGTATGAGGCTTAACTGCGTTATATTTCGTTGTTTCGTGTCCACTGTGACCAACAATGCTGATTACCGAGTTTACCGTATTTGAACTCTTATAATTACGAAGAAGAGACACGTTTGTAATACTTCTTTGCTGTATCGTCTTCTGATGTTCTGGACGGTTTGCTCCTTTGAAATGGTAGCCTTATTCGTACTATTGTAATTTTAAATAAAACTACAAAATTCATACTCCTAGTTCGAGCTTATTACTATTTAATTCATTGGGACCTAACAATGTATGTATGTAAGTACGTAGGTATATAATATGTGTGTACGTGTGTATAAATGTAGGTACTGTATGTGTGAATGTATACGTGCTGTAGGTGTGAATATATACGTACTCATACCTTTACTAGAAATGCATATAGCTCTTTCGTGAAACCAATCTAATTTAATATATATGTATATGCGTACATATGTATAGCTATATATATGTATATTAAATATATGTAGATATACGTATGTGGGTCCGTGTGTGTCTGTGCCGGATTTGCGATTGCTTTCCTCTGCCTGGCGTGGCGAATGGTGCAACGGTGCTGGGCCCTGGCACCAATCTCTCCTCCATCAGACAGACAGACAGACAGACAGACAGACAGACAGACAGACAGACACAGACAGACACAGACATATGCACCTGTGTGTTTGTGTTTGCTGAAGCTTTCGTCGGAATTATAGTAGAGGGGTTGAAGTTTTGCTAGACTTTGCCGCTTGCATTTGATATGTACCTCGTCGACTGGGCGCCCGTGCGCCGGGGGCTGCCTGGCGATCGGTGGAGCTCCCGCGATGGACCGTATGCCGCCTGAGGACGTTCAACCGTACGAGCAACACATGCATTGTGTGCAAATGTTGTTGCACGGACGGGGATCAGCACATGGGAGATTTCAGGTGTACGAATGAGGAGGCAGAAAGGAGTTGCGAGGATAATATTTGACGGTTTCGGATGTGTGTGTGGGATTCCGATGGTAGCATTCCTGTTGTGCTTATCTTTCTGATTTCGACCTGGCTTATTCTCGGATGGAGTACGAATCTGGCTGACGCATTGTGTGCCAAGACCTAAAATAGTGTGCTTTCCGACAGAATTAGTGTGCAGTTAACATTGTCGAGCGTGCAGTTGACTTGTGTGGAGTGTGCAGCGTGAATTGTTGAGAGATTAGCTCAAGTCAACTATACACACATTTGCTTTTTAATACCTGAAATTTTACTTATCAGTTCAAGTACAGTTCGACAGTTCGAGGAAGAGTGTGCAGTTGACATTTCTCAGGATTTTAGGCAGTTAACTGTGCTTGTGATAGAGGTGATATGGAAGCCATTAAATTAGAATTTAGAGGTTAGGTGATGTAAACATTCGTATATTTATAGCTGTTCAAATGATGCAACCCTCTGGAGATTTCTGACTAGGTATACATTTGGATGTATGTAGAATTTTCGGTGCGTAAATGTCACATATCTGTGGAATTCGGATGATATACACGCTTGGATATATAAACCGGTGTGTAGGATTCTAGTTTAACAAGTGGAACATAATGGACGGGTTGAAGAAATATTCGATACACCCTTGGATGTACAAACACAAAGGAATCTAGTGTGGATGTCATGTTACACAATTGGATTTAGCAGTTGCAGCCGTGTGCTTGGATAATACTGAGTAAATGGTACAACAATCGTGGAGGTAGTAGTTACGCGAATACGTACAATTTGATATTGCAGTCATGTGCTTGGATAATACCAAGTAATTGGATCAACAGTCTTGGTGGCTACACGAATATATACATTGGGATATGGCAGTTGCAAAAGTATGCTTGGATAATCTACTCTGTCATTATACTAAGTAAACGGTAGAACAGTCGTTGAGGTAGCTACGGGAATATATACTCTCAGACCGTTGTATGCGTGAAATTGCTTTGCGCTTGGACGACCTAGCACCTAAGCGCTTCTTGTACAAGTGCAAAATGCACAGGCGAACGAAATCCGGTAAGTGCAAATCGTGAAACTAGACACTATAGATGGCAAAGTGTGAATAATGGTATCTTGTCCATTTATAAATTATTGTTGTTGATAGTTTGGTTATTTTTTGCTATCCTCAGGATTTAAAAAATTTATGGATAGAATTATTCTGGGATGGCTTGTCTTCATCGATGTTGTGCCAAAAGTGTTGTGAAAAGCAATTGCGATGAAGCGTTTGGTGGCAACAGATAATATTATTATTATATGTATACAATTATTATTATTACTTTTATCATCATCATCATCATCATCATCATCATTCATTTGAGCATTTATATTACACCCTTCAAGGAGGCTACTCATCATCATCATCATCATCATCATCATCATTGTCATCATCATCATCATCAGTATTATCATCATTATTATTATTACTACTACTATCATTATTGTTATTATAATTGCTTGACAAAGTTGACAAATCCATTTGACAATGCCGTTTGATTTGCGAAAAAACAAGATTTGAAAACACCAACCAAGGTGACTAGTATTGAAAAATGGATGTCACTGGTTCTTCTTTGACTTGAGTCGTCAAATTATTTTGAAACCCAAAATGTCGTTATGGCAGGAATTCTTCGGTGCAAGAGTTGCTGACCTTGCAGTACTTGACCTGAAAGAGTCATTTGGATGATATTGCTGTTTTTCTTCGTGTGTTCCACTTTAGTTTTTAAGAGGTAGTTGTGAAAGCTATGTTGTTGACTTGCATATGTTGTAAATGCTTTGACTCTGAGAGAGACCTATGCGAGCACGTAGACGCTTCATATAGCTCATTTTATGTAGCTCTCAAAGTAGCTTTTCAAGTACTTCTCAGTTGCATTGTACCTGGTGACCCCTAAGTTATGTTAAAGCAAAGTTCATTAGGAGCAACGAGTTCCTCGTTGCCTGTATTTATAAGCATCAAAAACACAAGAAATGAACCACTTTAAAACCATGTTATGTTAATGTGTTGTGTGATTTTATGGTGCAGAGTGTTATGTTAAGGTTTGTTGCATTTATGGTATTCTGTGTTATGGTATGTTGTCCTGTTCTATGTTATAGAGTGTTACGTTATGTTCTGTGTTATGGTATGATTTGTGTTGTGTTTTGTTATGTTATGTTATGTTATGTTATGTTATGTTATAGAGTGTTTGTTGTGTGTTATGGTATGTTCTGTATTATGTTCTATGTTCAGTTGTAGAATGTTATGTTCTACACTATGTTATGTTGTAGAGTGTTATATTCTGTGTTATGTTATAGTATAGTATTTTGTACTGTTATGTTATGACGAGTTATGTTGTGGGTTATGTTATGGTATATTGTGCTGTGTTATAATGTTATTATCTGTGCTATATTATGTTCTATGTTATGTTATGTTCTGTGTTATGTTATGTTCTGTGTTATGTAATACGGTGGTATGTTGAACTATGTTATGTTATAATATGTTATGTTCTGTGTTATGTTATGTTTTGGTATTTCGTGCTATATTATGTGTCATGTCAGTGTCATGTCAGAGTCATTTGGCTCCTGACTTGAGTTCTTGGAGTTGGTCTGTCAGCAGGACCTATGGGATGATGTTTGGGCAAATGTCTCTTGACTTCAAACTGACATTAATGACTCTTATCCATATATATAAACAGTGAACAGCATCACTTGGTTCGTCTGTCACAGTTGTAGAATTACTGGTGATAATGGACACTAGTGTGGCTGATGGCGAATAGACTTGGCCATTTATTGTCTGGTAATCGTTACAATTGGTAATGAAGGTCTTGTAGCTGTCTACACTTATTTGTCCAGCTTGCTGATTAATTGTCTGGCAGCAGATCACGTCGACTGTGGCCTGTGAAGAGACACTTATGTGACCGTCTCACTGCGCTACTCAAATGTCACTATATTAGTATCCAGAGAACCAGTGTGCATAGTAGTAGCTAGTAATAGCTTTAGTTTGCGCAGTCCGTGGACTATTAAGTACTTTTGGATAATTAAGGTGACGTGTAACGCTGACTCAATCTCGCCAATATGAGAACAGAAACAGGTTTTAGCTAACGGGGATCAATCGGGGGTGGGGGGCATTCTGCCAGACGATTGTTTTCATATTGTTTATCCACCATAGGCTGCCTCTCTGTCTTACCGAGGCTGATCTTCTGGATGTTGTTATCGTTATTAATTATTAATTAGTACCTACTATTGCACTAGGTATCAGCCAATATTTACTTTATTTACAGTATTAACTACTTAGTATCTATTAACCATTTAGTAACTACTTTAACTAAGTAAATTGTACAACAAGCTACAGTTAACTTTAACCATGTAGTAACTACTGTTGAACAACACATCAATCAACACACACGCACACGCACACACACGCACGCACACACACACACACACACACACACACACACACACACACACACACACACACACACACACATATATATATGCAGGCCTATGTATAAGTGGATAGTGAGATGATGTCCCACGCATAATATAAGTATCCTATGCTGTGTGTGCGTGTTTATGTATAGAAGGTTGGTGTGTTAAGTGACGACCCATTAGGCTTACTTCTGAAAGAGCAATAAGTATTATTACATTCGTGTGCGCTGTCAAAGTGGTTCAAGTGGTTGGCCTGTTGTTACCCGTTTTTAATTGGATCCCCCGCGGGTGTTTCCTGTTGTTTCAGCCGGATCCTACGTCGCCCTGACCCTGCTGGGCCGCCCGCCCGTCCAGACGCCACCGAAGGCCCTCGACGCACTCGAGCAGCAGGGAGGGGTCTCCACCCCGTCAACTGCGACGCCGCAGACACCGTCGCTGGCCGTTGAAAAGGACAAGATCTCGGGGCCACACGCTGTCGATGTGAGTCCGCACTTACTTCGCCGCCGCTGACTTATACTCTGGTGGTGGTGCCAGTCTCAAGCCTGGATTAAGGAGGAGGGCTACGTCAACGGCCCTGGCAACCATAAGACGTCGTTGAACACTGGAAACTACTGCTATGTCTACACTCACCTTGGCAACATACTGTCTATCTACCTGTATTCCTGCCTATCTGCTTACCTATCTACCTACATACATACATGCGTATCTGCCTACGCAACTAACTATTTAATGATTAATGATTTTTATCTACCTGCCTGCCTTTGCCTTTCAAAGACATCAAAAGATTAACAGTAGATTGCTTTCCATATACAATTTTCCTTGATTATACATACATGCTTTCATATATATATATATATATATATATATATATATATATATATATATACATGTGTGCAAAGATACATGTATACATATATACTTCCACACACTTGTATCTTGTGTAGTATCCATGCATATGTATGGGCTTACATATATACATTCATACATACTTACATGCAGGCATACCTAATACACACATGCATACATACATACATACATACATACATACATACATACATACATACATACAATAACTCTTAATAAGCATTGATAACAATAATGACAACAAAAGGCTCTTTTTTGGAAGAAAATATCAATAATAACTATAGCTTAAATGTAACCATAATAAACGATATTTAGTAACAGCATCATTGAGAAATAATAATAAATTAATACTGAAATAATAGATAATTACTGAATGAAGTTCAAGAAACGCTCTATCTGTTCTGTAACCCTTAGTACCTGTACTGGCATTTGACTCTGCAGAACTCTCTTGAAGTAGCTGGATGGTGTTGGTGCTATATAAATCGTAGCCGTTACACTACAATAACAGTGTGTTGTAGAAGTGTCTGTGGTATTTTTGTGCTCAGCACGACAAAGATCTGCAGTTCAAAGCACAGAGAGTGACGACAATACAGATGATGCACAAGCAGGTCATGGAAGAGTACGAGGTAGGACAGTTTGACAATTAGTTAAATAATTAAAAGGCGTAATCATGTCGTAATCGTAAACTCAAAATTTCTAAAGCGCTGGGCGAAAGTTAGCCGCAGCGCACAGGACTATTCGTGAGCGCTTCGTCCAGTCAGAGGGGTTGTCAGGAGAAGTTGAGTGAAGATCAGAGAGATCTGAGAGGAGGTAGAGGATTTCGTTGAGGACGAGAAAGCTTGGAAGGTGGATGATTGGATGGTTTAGGGTCGGAATTCTTGAAGAGGCGAGACTTCGATTTGGAATGAGAAGCCTGTGGGGGATAATCAGAGGGGCAGTCGACGGTGGGATAACTTACGGAATTCAGAGGGAAGTTCATTCCAGGGTCGAGGTGCAGGGTAGAGTTGGAGATCTGGAGTTGGAGTATATTAAATGTCTTTATACATACATACATACATGGGTGCTTGTTAGTGTTTATTAACTTTAGAAGATCTATTTAACAGACGTTGTTCACCAGAGTGCTGTTTGGCAGCTGGTTTAATAAAGAATATACTTACTTACTTACTTACTTACTTATAATGGTTAGCATGTTGGACTGTCAACTGAGTAATTTGTTTTGAAATTTGTGCTCCATTGATGACTCGGCTCTAATGAGTACACTGACCGTACAGTGTCAGTGAGGGAGATGACTGGCCACCCGAGGCTAAGAAAGTGAAGTTGCTAACACTTCATGGCTGCCATGGTTACACATGTAAATACGGACATGATGCATCGTAGATGTAGTACTGACATCACGTTTTCAAACTGACTTAAACACTCTTGTTTAGGGCCGTTAGTGGGTCATATGTGCTGCACTTATGTGCGGTTCTTGACAGACCCTATACGAAGTGTCTTGATATCTAGCGATGTCACAGTGCAACTGACCTGTTGAACCTTGGAGAAACTACTGCTGACAACTGGAGTTAGCTTAAGTTTTAAAGCAGAATGGTTAATGAGTGATTGATTGATCGAATGAATGAATGAATGATGGGTTGAATGGATATCTGAATTAATTAATGATTGAATGGATGAATGATTGAATGAATGATAGGTTGAATCGATGCATGAATTGATTAAAATGCATGATTGATTGAACGGTGAATGAATGAATGGTAGGTTGAATCGATGATAAGATGAAAACGTGAATAAATGATCCGTTGATTTGATTGCTTGTCTCGTTGATTGACTGATTGATTGACGTACTTATTCGTTGATTAGCTCGTTAATTGCTTGATTGAGCAGTTGCGGACATGCGGAATTAGGTAGAGCTGCGTCTGCCAGTATTGTTTATCAGAGACAGAAGAGGAAAATTACAGGAAGAGAGATGAGAGAGACTGCTACTCCCTACGCCAGCGTTTACGAGCTGTTGCGTCAGGAACTTCCGGTTTTCCTATACTCCCTCCCTCCCTCGCCCCCTCACTCTGTCACTCCCCTCTCACTCCCTCTCTCTCTCTCTCACTGGGGTCCGTCCGCGTGGGCGGGCGTCGTGTGTCTGGGAGTTATTTTGGGAATGGTTCTGGAAATGGCAGCATTTAAATCACTCAGTGTGATCAGGTAATGGTTGAGTACAGGGTCCGGCGCGGTCAGGGCTAGGCTGCAAAGGGCAAGCCGTGGTCAGGGCTAGGCTGCAAAGGGCAAGCCGTGGTCAGGGCTAGGCTGCAAAGGGCAAGCCGTGGTCAGGGCGAGGCTGCAAAGGGCAAGCCGTGGTCAGGGCTAGGCTGCAAAGGGAAGCCGTAGACAGGGCAAGGCTGCAAAGGGCAAGCCGTGGTCAGGGCGAGGCTGCAAAGGGCAAGCCGTGGTCAGGGCTAGGCTGCAAAGGGAAGCCGTAGACAGGGCAAGGCTGCAGAGGGCAAGCCGTGGTCAGGGCAAGGCTACAAACCGGCACGGTAGACTGTTGGTTAGAGAACTCGCCTTGTAATTGTAATTAACTTTAATTAGTAACTTCTATTGCGCTGGTGTCTACTGCACAAGGCCTCAACCATGGCACACCAAAACGAACCGTAATCAGGTCAATTTCCGTGGTCAATATCCGTGGCGTGGAGAGCCTTTTCCTCTGACGCAGTTACTGTGTAGGAACCTTGGGCAAGTCCTTCACTTGCAGTTGCTCAGTGCCATCGATTGGTGCTTGGTCTTAAGACACTGGCGCTTAATAAATGCATAATAATGCATATAAAAATAATTATCCAAGGGGCAAGGCGTGACCAGGGCAAGAGCAGATGGTGACCTGCACAAACTTCCCTTGTGTTGAACTTTTAAGAAATATTTTTTCAAGTTGCACCGTAAGTTCTTAACCCCTAGTGTCTTAAATTCTCTTAAATTGAAGTGAATTTAGGACACTACTCTTTGTAGTCTAAATTAGTCCTAAAATACTCAGAAATGTCAACTGCACGCTCTTCCGCGAACTGTCTTGAACTGTACTTGAACTGATAAGTAACACTTCAGGTATTAGAATGAAATCGTGTGTAGTTGAATTGAGCTAATCTCTCAACAGTTCACACTACACACTGCACACTCCATACAAGTCAACCGCACACTGGACAATGTCAACTGCACATTTTTTTGCCAGAAAACACAGAATTTTTGGTCCTGGTCTATTCTCCCGGGTCCTGGGGTATGGGTCTGTTCTCGTGTAGCCGGCCCGAGGCTGTGGAATTCGCGTCTCTCTTTCTTTCTGATCTGCTGGTTCTTTTGAAGTCGTTTACGTCAGATGTTGGAATGCCATTCTGCGTAGAAGCAACACAGAGATTGAGGGCTGTGCATTAGTCTAGTGGTTAGAGTGCTAAAATGTCAACTGAGTGGTCGGGGGTTCAAATCCCCACCAGGGGCAGAAATTACTTTTGAGATTTCCACACCACCTGCGTCCCCTAGTCAACTCGACTCTAATGAGTACACTGTCAATGGGAAGATCGTGATTGATTGATTGATTGATTGATTGATTGATTCAATTGATTGATTGTCTTGATGTCTATGCCTGTGTATGGTTTTCTCTTTGTCTTTCTGTGTAGCTGTGTCTGTATGTTTGCTTTGTCTGTTTATTTTTCCTTGTCTTGATCTTATTTTTGTATATGTTTATCTAAAGGTGTATGTATTAGTGAGGTTTACTTGTTGGTGTCTGTATGCCTGTCTGTATGTATATACTATATATGTCTGTGTGTCTGTCTGTGTCTGTCTGTATGCCTGCCTGCCTGTCTGTCTGTCTCTCTGTGTGTCTGTCTGTGTATCTGTCTGTGTGTCTGTCTGTGTGTCTGTCTGCCTTTGTGTCTGTCTGTATGCGTGTCTGTCTGTCTGTCTTGTCTGTCTGTCGAGGTATGTATGTATGTCTGTATGCCTTCTGTCAGGGTCAATGAGTCTGCTGGTAAATGGCGTTTTGTTTACACCTGATTTACCGAGAAAACAGACATTAAAGCAGCTGTATATAATCACTAGTGAATGGTTTGGGTGGGAGGGTGTATGGGTGGCTGTAGGTCGGTTCATGGGTTTTTGAATGGGGATGGGGTGGATGGGTCGGTTGGTGCGTTGATGAATGGTAGGTAGATGGATTGGTGGATGGATTGGTGCTTTATTGAGTGGATAGAAGGCTTCTTCTCAAGTGTTCATACCTTCCTGGATTAATTGGTGCTTGGATGGGTGGATTGTTGAGTATTTGGTGGATGGGTGGATGGTGGATAGACGAATGGTGGATGGTGCGGTGAGTGGAACGTTCGGTAATTTGGTGAGTAGATGATGAATGGGTTGGTTGGGCAGATGGATGGATGAATGGGTTGGTTGGGCAGATGGATGGATGAATGGTTTGGTTTTGGGTGGGTAGATGGATGGATGAATGATTTGGTTTTGGGTAGGTAGATGGATGGATAAATGGTTTGGTTGGTGATTGGATGGATGGATGGTTTGGTGATTGGATGAATTGATGGCTTAGTTGGGTGGGTGGGTGAGTGGATGGATTGGTTCGTTGGTTGGTTGGAGGGTGGTTGTATGGATGGATGATTGGATGGGGATTGGATGGATGGATTGGTGGTTGGAATAGTTTTCGTTGGTGTAGTTCACCGTACCAAGCTCTCTCTTTGGCATTGTTTTCAAACATGATGGTGCTGGTGTTGGTGGTAATAACAGTTTTCGAATAGTAATAATGATACGGATACAACTTACGACGCACTTGAGACAAGTACCTGTTCCAAAGACTCAGTAGCTGTCCAACTGGGAACGCCATCTGCTTTTCCTCAGACTTACAATGCTAAATTGTTCACTTTGTTATAATAAATAATAATAATAATAATAATAATAATAATAACAATTAATAATAATAATAATAATAATAATTAATAATAATAATAATAATAATAATAATAATAATAATAATAATAATAATAATAATAATAATAATAATAATAATAATAATAATAATAATAATAATAATAATAATAATAATAATGGTTTAGTCACAGTAATAATAATGATGATAATGACAATATTAATAATAATTAATAATATAGTTAATAATAATAATCTGTGTGGCTATGGTATTGAGTTGTTGTGTTTCTTGTAGAAAATGAAGCAGGAGTATCAGAAGTCGCCGACTGAGACGCTTCAGTACAAACTGCAGGTGAAGTTACAGATGTTGCGTCGAGTGGAGGACCAGCTGAGGGCCATCAACGCCTCCTCCGCCTCCCCACAGACTCCTCAGGTACGTCACCCTCACAATCCATTGTGCTTCATTGCAGCACTTTGCATGGCTTTATACAGGTATATAGCATTGGATTACTTTGTATAGCTTTGCTTTGAGTTGCATTCCATAGCTTTGGATTGCATTGGAGTGGATAGTTTGACATTGCATTGTATAGCATTACATTGCAATTGATGACATTGCATTGCATACCATAGCATAGCTTGGCATTGCACTGCATTAAATTGCTTTGCTTTGTATGGGATTTGGATAACATTGCATTGTATTACATTGTGTTACATTGCATAGCATTGCGTTGCATACCACCGCATTGCATGGCTTTGCATTGTATTGTTAAACATTGCATTGCGTTACATTGCATATAAACATTGCATTGCGCTGCAGTGGATTGTATTGCTTTACATTGCATAGCATTGCGTTGCATTACCTAGCATTGCATTGTATTGTGTAGCTTGCATTGCATAGCATTGCAGAGCATTGCACTGCATTGGGTAGCATTGCATTGTATACCATTGTATTGAGTTACATTGCATAACATTGCATTGCTTAGCATTGCATTTGAACCCACATACACTGCATTCGAAGGCGAGCATTGACCAGTTAGTTAAACCACTTTTCATTTTGCACTTTAGGTTTCATCGCCTCCTTCGTCTTCTACCCCAGTGCTTCAGTCTCCGGAGTCTTCGATCGTCTTGCCCTTGAAGCGGCCCGCGACCTTGTCTGGTCCAACAGCTGCTGAGAAACCAGACTCAACAGAAACAGTCGAACGACACACTCCTAGCTCCCTCTATCGTGGTCCAGCGCCTTGGGTCAGTTCGTGGTCATCAGATCTGTAATTTCTGTAATCGTTTCAGTTGTTATTCTGATTTGTATTGTTTGTTGAGCAGCGTAAACAGTGAGAGACTGCTTCAGTGATGTTTTATGCTGGAAATAATCAGTGAGCATAATAATATAAATATAAATTAATGCATGAATGAATAGATAAATATGTGAAGTTTTTCATTTATTTATTTATGCATTTAATTATTTATTTATTTTTTCATTTATGCATTTACTCATAAAATTATTTATTTATTTAATTGATGTATTTATATATTTACTCATTTATTTACTTAATTATTGTTGCTTGCTTAAATAAATGAATAAATGAGTAAATTTGTAGATGCAAAAAGAAATAAATGAAGAAGCAGATGATTAATTAAATGAATTAAGAAATAATTTAATATATAAATGCATAAATAAATAATCAAGTAAATGAATAAATAGTTAAGTAAATAAATGAGTAAATGAATGATTAAATATATAAAGTAATAAATAAATAATTAAATGACTGAGATAGTGTAGTGGTTAGCCTGTTGGACTGTCAACCGAGAGGTCGGGGGTTCAAATCCCCATCAGGGCAAAAATTTGTTTTTCGAGATTTCTGCGCCCTTGTGACCTTTAGTGTGATGATGAGATGATGAGGAAGAGGACTGGCCACCCGCCCTCATATGCCGAGGCTAAGAAAATGAAATTGCTAAGACTTCATACCCATGGCTGCCTCTCAGGCTATCTTAAGGGACTCTTCTTGTTCATCTTCTTGTGTAATATGTATTTAAAAGTGTTGTTATATACGATGTATTGTTCTGTCATATGGTAGATGCCGAGTGGACCAAAGCATAGAAAGGCTGACTCTATGCCGGACACTCTGTACAAAATCGACGAGGATTACAAGGATGGAAGTTACGCGAATAGGACGCATAGCTCTGAGGAACGAGAGACCGAAGAAGACCATTCGACAGATGATGTCGACATGAGAACTGTAAAATATCTCTTCAACACTGAAAACTATTTCTGTCTGTCTGTCTGTCTGGCTGGCTGGCTGGCTGTCTGGCTGGCTGGCTGTCTGGCTGTCAGTCTATCTGTGTGTCTTTTTGTCTCTATGTGTCTTGGTCTGTCTGTGTGTAGTGGTTAGCATGCTGGAATGTCAACCGAGAGGTTGGGGGGGGTTCTAATCCCCGCCTGGGCAGAAATTTGTTTCGAGGTTTCTGATCCACTTCAGCTAAAATGAGTACACTAACCACACACTGTCGGTGGGAAGATGAGATGGCGTGGGAACAGAACGGCCACCTGTTCTCATATGCAGAGGCCAAGAAAATTATATCGCTAACACTTCATACCCATGGCTGCCCTCTTGGGCTAGCGTAAGAGGACTGCTCGTCTTTTTCTTCAATGTAAAGTCTTGGAGGCATTCATAGTCTGTGATCTGTTTAGTTCAATTACAAGTGACACTTAACTCTGTGCAGCACGAATGGTCAAACGTTGTTTAGATGAGCTCTTCTTCTCCATACTGGATTGCTTCACGACGTCGTATATGTTTGTTTTTCCAGCTTCCCAATGTGCCTTCCGTCGATTCATCCAGCTTTCCGGATCAGTCATTGCTGTCAGCCTCCGAAACCACCGTGCACGATGCTGCGGAAGCTTCGTCGATGCCCGCATCACTACAGGTTGCTTGCTTCGTCTGATCTTAATGAGATCTAACCTGACCTTTGACCCTCTCAGAGTCCTTGTTGCTGTGATAATGTTACCAGGCAAATGAATGACTTCTATAGCGCCGTTTTCATGATGGAATGCCATCGATTGATGGTCGGTTCAAGTGAAATTGCAGTCAAGGATAGTCATCTGTTGGAGAATACCAGTCGAAATGTTTTGGGTCGGTAAAGGTCGAAATGTTTTGGGTCGGGAAAGGTCGAAATGTTTTGGGTCAGGAAAGGTCGAAATTGTTTGGGTCTGTGAAAGGTCGAAATGTTTTGGGTCAGGAAAGGTCGAAATTGTTTGGGTCTGGGAAAGGTCGAAATGTTTTGGGTCGGGAAAGGTCAAAGTGTTTTGGGTCAGGGAAAGGTCGAAATGTTTTGGGTCGGGAATGGTCGAAATGTTTTTCGTCAGAGAAAGGTCACTTGTTTTGGGTCAGAGAAAGGCAAAATGTTTTGGGTCGGGAAAGGTCGATATGTTTTGGGTCGGGAAAGGTCGAAATGTTTTGGGTCAGGGGAAGGTCGAAATGTTTTGGATCAGGGAAAGGTCGAAATATTTCGGGTCAGCAGACAGCAGTGGTGACTGGTGGACCTCAATGGCACAGTCCTGGGATTCTTTATTCTTCAATGGCACACGGTCAGGTCTGTAGAGTGGAGCAGCAAATGTCTCAACAGTTTCAACCTGTATGTATCAGAGCATTTATGTTGCCCCTTTTAAAGACCTAATATGATCTAGCCTTAGAACTTCTGTAGCGCCGCTTTTTTAATGCACTCGGCTAGACCGGTGTGCTATGTAATATCTTATAATTAGTAACTTCTATAGCACAAGGCGTCTAATGCACAAGGCATCAACCGATGGCAAACCAAAACCAAGCTGTAATCAGGTCAATATCCAGAAGATCAGTCCGTTAGATAGAGTCAGCCTATGGTGGATAAGCAGTCTGAAAGAGGTAAGTCTTAAGTTGAGAACGAAATGACGCAAGCAACTGAGCAGAGCGCACAGACACAGGGAGACAGTTCCAAAAAGTAGGTCCAACAACTGAAAAAGCTCGTTCACCAAGAACAGTTCTTGATTGCGGTATGACCAGACAAAGTTAATCAGATGACCTCGTTGAATAATTATAAGTCTGGGAAATAAAAACTGATTTTAAGTATTGTGTCTGGCCAGAGTTAAAAGTTTTATATGCTATGTGCCCCAATTTGAAACCAATTCTTTGCTGAACAGGAAGCCAACGCTATACCCAGAATGAGTTAACCATTTATATAGCACCTCTAGAGTCTTATCCGAAGCATTGGGTTCTTTCGATCGGTGTGTCTAACGGCTGTAATCGCTTTCTTCAGCCGCTTAGAAGTGAGTTGGTCAAGTCAAGGTTGAAGGTCATCTCGCCAAACCAGGTCAAGGTCGTTGTCATGGACGACTCGGACTTCAGCACTGTAAAGTATTCCTCTGGCTTCTGCGTGCTGCTTCTTCTGCTAACCTACGTTCTGCTTGATCCGCGCACGATGATTCTAGTTTAGAATAATGATTCTAGCTCGGAACGATTCTAGAACGGAATGAATTTTAGCTAGAACGAACAGTGGGTGTCGATCCGTTCCCCATGCCGAGGGAGTTATACCGTATTAGAATATGATATACCATAGCATTATACAGTGTACCATATACTATGTCACAATGCAGTATATCATATACCTTATCACAATTCGATATACCATGTGTTATTATAACAATACACCATATACCATATCACAATACAATAAACCATATACTATATCACAATGCAATATACCAAATACTGTACGACAATACAATAAACCATATAACGTGGGGCGTGGTGGCTCAGTGGTATGTTCGGCGCCTTGTGACCGGAGGGTTGCAGGTTCGAATCCCACTCTAGCCGCTGCGTACGGACCTTGAGCAAGTCCTTTACTCGCGATTGCTCGTGGTGCTTCGGCGTGAAAACTCCGACACAGTATCAAATGCTGTAGTCGGGAGCGCCTCTGAGTAGTAGTAGACTTGAGGAGATGCTATAGAAATATCCGAAATAAATTAATAAATAAATAACATCACAATTTCACAAATGCATGGTTTCAAAATGATCAAGTGCTTTGGTTAATGAAAGCAGTGACCAATGCACAAATATTCGGGGTTTCATGGAATATACCGACTGTGTCCCCCTCCCACCCCCGTAATCACCAGATGGAACACTTCCAGTTTATGTCACAAGGATCGACACCCCTGAGAACAATCCCCAATGCATGCATAACCCCCGCTCCTAACTCGCTTTGCGCGCACACAATTGCACGTGGATCGCATCTAGCCTGAAGAAATACAGCGTCGATTACTTCCTTATTTACTGATGTACTTATTTTGTGACCTACGTATTTACTTACTTATTTATTTACCGACATACTTATTTACTTACTGACTGACTTATGTATTAACTTACTTATTTATTTACTGATATACTTATTTATTTACTGATGTACTTATTTATTTACTGATGTACTTATTTATTTACTGATATACTTATTTATTTACTGATGTACTTATTTATTTACTGATGTACTTATTTATTTACTGATGTACTTATTTACTGATGTACTTATTTATTTACTGATATACTTATTTATTTACTGATGTACTTATTTATTTACTGATGTACTTATTTATTTACTGATATACTTATTTATTTACTGATGTACTTATTTACTGATGTACTTATTTATTTACTGATATACTTATTTATTTACTGATGTACTTATTTATTTACTGATGTACTTATTTATTTACTGTCTTATTTATTTACTGTCTTATTTATTTACTGATATACTTATTTATTTACTTACCTACTTATTTATTTACTGTCTTATTTATTTACTGACCTACTTAGTGACTGACGTGTACTGACTTATTTACGTACATACTTATTTTGTGACCTACTTATTTACCGGCGTACTTACTTATTTACTGACGTACTTATTTATGACATACTTGCTTTGACCACTTTGGTGGTTTATATAGCGTTAGCTGAGGTTTTGGTCTGCTTTCTAGTTCTTGGTTGCAGTTTCCTGTTTCTTATTACTTGTTCGGTTTGGTTTTAAGTTTTTTTACGAGTTAACGCTCTTAAATGTCATTCAATGGCTGGAATTCTGTTGTCTGGTTCCAAAGAACATGGTTGACTGGCAGACACTTTTGCCACCCCAAAGGACCACATCGACTGCCTTGTAGTGAGGTAATATCGTTACACAATTACACAGACAACAACAACCCAGGCAACACCAACCCAGACAACACCAACCCAGACAACACCAACCCAGACAACACCAACCGAGACAACAACCCAGGCAACAGCAACACAGACAACGCCAACCTTTCCTTAGCAAGGACTCCGCATTGAATCATTAATTTCACGCCAAGACGCAACACGATTCAAACCCCAGACATTCGACTCAAAAACCAAACGCGTTACCGGTTGGCCACCCGACGTTCTTTGTAACCAGACAATTTGAGGTGGTGCTCAACTTTCCAGCAACATCAGACATTAAGAGTAGAAACTACGGTGTTGCGTTGCTTACTTACTCACTGACATAGCTTACTTACTTACTGACATAGTTGTGTTCGTTGCAGTCTGTAGTACATTGCACCCGACCCCTTCTTCCTCCTCCTGCTGCTGCTGCTGCGGCGGCCTTCTCCTCTTGCGCTGCGGCTACGACGGACGCAGCGGCCGCGCTCCAGCTGGCCGCCAGTTCGGCTGCGGCGGCGGCCACGGCGGCCGGTCTAGGGCCAGTGCCTGTGACCCATCAGGTCAATGTCATATCGATGGAGGATGACGAGTTCAGCTCCGACGAAGGAGGAGGAGTAGGTGGAGGAGGAGAACATGTGAGTCTCTCCGTCTCTGTCTGTCTGTCTGTCTGTCTCTATCCTCCTCTGTCAGTTTCGCTGTCTCTTGTTGGCTTCCTTTGTATCTGTCTCTGTTTGTCTGTCTGCTTGTCTGTCTGTCGGTCTATCTGTTTCCCTCTCTCTTTCTTTGTCTCTGTCTCTCTCATTCTCTCTCTCTCTGTCAGTTTCTCTATATCTGTCCGTCTGTCTGTTTCCATTTCTTCTGTCTCCCATTGTACTTCTGCTTTGTCTTCTTCTTGGCTGTATGTATGTATGTATGTATGTATGTATGTATGTATGTATGTATGTATGTATGTATGTATTTATGTGTGTGTGTTGTGTCTGTGTGTGTCTGTATGTATGTGTGTAGCTGCATATGCGTATATAGGATTGAACTTAAGGAAGATGAGCAGTCCTTCGAGCTATGGATGAGTGGGTTGATGGATGGATGGGTGGGTGGGTTGATGGATGGGTTGAAGGATGGATGCGTTGAGAGAGAGAGGGATGGTTGCTTGGGTGCTTTTCGAATGTATGTTTTATGTACGTGTATGTATTGGTATGGTACATATAATACACTGGAGATACGTTATAGCACCCTTAATTATAGCGCGAATTCGGATATACCACTATCTGAATCTTGTATCCCAAATGTAGATCAGGTAGGACTATCGTTTCAAGAAGCCGTTCTTGGCGTTGTATCCGGAGACAGCGTTACAACGGGTTCCTGGTGTATGTTATATGAAGGAATGTTTAGCCAGCTGTGCTGTGGTCTGTGTAGGAGCGGAATAGATCTCCTTTGGCTAATTAGTGCCAGGGAGTAGGCTGTTGGGTGGGAGGGCGACAAGGTCAGAGGTTAAGAAGGGCGGTGTCAGGGTTCTTGGATAAGATTGGCAACTTCAAATTAGACGTGGTGAAGAGGAAGGGTCTCGGTCTGGGTGGTGGTTGTGGTGGAGGTGTGGGTAATGGCGGTGGTAGTGCTTTAATAGTGTTAATGGTTGTAGTAGTGTTAATGGTGGTGGTGGTGGAGTGGTGGTGGCAACCATATTATATGCAATCTCTTCGTATATATCCTGGTTCTTGATAAATTGCTCCCAAGACGTAGTGGTGCCCCCAGTTTCTTGTGGGATTTTGACCCAGTTCCCCACCAGATTATGATTTTGACTGTATACATATGCATCATAATCGTATTCTCCAAACTTCTAAAGTGTCACTTGAAGGCCAAGTGCAGGGCAGGCACCAGCCTGTTCACGAGCTCTGAATGTATGTATGTATACGTGTGTGTGTGTGTGTGTGTGTGTGTATGTATGTATGTGTATGTATGTATGTATGTATGTGTGTGTGTGTTTGTATGTATGTATGTATGTATGTATGTATGTATGTATGTATAGAAGTCATTAGATTGGAATTGTTGTATTTACTGACTGTTTCAGAAGTTATCGAAGCAATTTTAAAGTACCTGTTACTGCTAAGAAATCTGTTAACCCTTTAATGACGAGAGGATTAGTTTTTTCATACATTTTAGTTGTTAAATCGTTAAACGAAGATTCGATCTGTGGCATGATTTTGAGAGTATTTTTTATTTTGATCTGCGAAACGTTTTGTTCACCTCGTTTTGTTCAATTTTGGTTGCATGTTGAGTTTGATTTGATTTTTTGATTTAGCATTAACTGAACACCAATAACAATCGACATTACAGTCGTGCGATGGAAAATATCAGTAGGCATCCGTCTTTTGCTTGTGGAGAAATAGATCGCACAGTTTCCGATTTATCTTTTCTGTTAATCAAACACAACCACTGTTTCCTTGTGTTCAGTTATAACACCGTAGTCACAGTTTTTGTTTCAAGTAGAAAATTGGTTGCTTTAGAATTTAGATGATACTATGTACCTAGTATTTAGAATTTGTCCATAGAATTTCTTCAACTCCTGAGGGAGTACCTTTGGTAAAAACATTAATGATAATAATGATGATAATAACAATAATAATAGTAATAATAATAATTATAATTAGTAATAATAATAATAATAATAATAATAATAATAGTAATAATAATAATTTTTATAATCTTTAGGAGTCATATATTTTTATATATATACAGTACACATATGTATACATATATACATGTAAGTTATATGCAAACGTACATATATACATTGATACAAACATGGCAGTAACATCACTCTGCCACTACCCCTGTAGTGCCAGTCCAAAGCCTGGAAAAAGAGGAGGGTGACATTAACGACCCAGACAGCCACAAGATGTCGTTAAACACTAGTAACTACTACTGGCATTAACATTTAAGAAATGAAGTTGAATGCAGACGGAAATGTGATGTGTTGGAGGATGGGAAGGTTAATGTGATGTGTCAGGGTGTTTTTAAACTGATTGGGGTGTATGGGTTGTTCTTTGTAGGTCGATGACCCGGGTGTCTTCAGTGACCTCATGCAGCTGAAGCACAGACCTGCACATATGGCCGTCTTCCTTCACTATCTCATCTCCAACAGTGACCCCGCTGCCATGGTAACCATCCAGTTCTCTTAATTATCAAGCAGGGGATTGGTTGCCTTGGTAACCCTGCATTTCTGAATTTCTCGTATCTACACCGTGTCTCAAAATAAACTGTGCAAAATTGTTTCTGTCAGAACTTCGTCAAATTTCCACCAATTTTAATAATTGTTGGTAGGTAGATGGCAAAATGGCTGAAATTTTATGCTATACATACATTTTCCACCTCACCTGACTCATGTCACCGCACTACCTTGTTAAACACAGATGTACCAATTTCTTATATAACGCTTAAATTTTAACAACTAGAGTGCTCAGATTTCATCGAGCCGGGTGTCAAAGTGAATGGGGCCTACTATCGCGACAACCTTCTTGCCCAGAAGCTACTGCCAGACATACGCCGGATATCCCAGGGCGAGTTTTTTGTCTTTCAACAGGATGGCGCCCCGGCGCATCGAGCACGCGACACTGTCACTTTCCTGGAGCGAGAAACGCCCGACTTCATACCTCCAACACTGTGGCCGCCGAATTCACCGGATCTTAACCCAGTCGATTATAGCATATGGAGTGTGCTGCAGGAAAAGGTTTACCGCTCCAGAATAGCCAACGTCGACGAACTCAAAACGCGTGTGATCGACGAGTGGGCGCGCTTTGACCAGTCGATCGTTGATGCCGCTATAGGCCGGTGGCGTCGCCGTCTAAGCGCTTGTGTCCGTGTAAGCGGGGCACATTTCGAGCAGCACCAATTCTAGCACTTTTAAGCAGATCTGTCATAACAATTAAAAACTCTGCTAAGTAAACCATATTTTACTTTACTGCGTGCTAAGTAAGTCGTCAGATAGTATGTTGCATGTAATAAAATTTAAGCGTTATATACGAAATTGGTACATCTGTGTTTAACAAGGTAGTGCGGTGAAATGAGTCAGGTGAGGTGGAAAATTTATGTATAGCATAAAATTTCAGCTATTTTTCCATCTACCTACCAAAAATTAT
This sequence comes from Allolobophora icterica, assembly GCA_963556255.1. Lineage (NCBI taxonomy): Eukaryota > Metazoa > Annelida > Clitellata > Crassiclitellata > Lumbricidae > Allolobophora > Allolobophora icterica. The sequence goes on along the minus strand of OY744606.1, from coordinate 1,142,680 downwards.
TAAAATTGGTGGAAATTTGACGAAGTTCTGACAGAAACAATTTTGCACAGTTTATTTTGAGACACGGTGTAGTAGGGATTCGGCTGCCATGGCAACTTTTCTTTTATAGAAATTGTAATTTTAAGTGGTTCATTTATATAGCGCCTCTTCATGAAAACTCGTTTGAGATAATAATAATAATAATAATAATAATAATAATAATAATAATAGTAATACTTATAATTATAATAATAATATCCTGATCTTGTATACCTCGGGGCATTAAAAAAATAATAATAGTAATAATCCCCATGTCTTAAAACAGGTTTAAACAACTAGTAAAAATAAGAAGAAAATGTGATAACCGTATCTTTCCTCCTTTTACCGTTCGTACATGCATGGAGGTCTGACTATAAAGCGTGTATCTTTTGGGGTTAATTGGATTCGATTTTGATGAGTGAGCATTGTTTGGAAATTGTGCAGTTGTTCTACCTGGTGACCGACACATACGCCAGTGGAAACATCAAGGAGATGAAGAAATGGGCGTACGAAATATTCTCCACATTTCTCTGCGACCGGGCGGTAAGCATTTGGATTTTGATTCAGTTGTAGCCATCTTTTGTGTGCATTCTGTCTGGGAGTCTCTATGGTGTTCTGAGAACATTTCGTGGTACCTTAGTCTAAGGTTAGCAGAGATATTGTATTTGGTACTTGTAGTCGACTGCAGGTCGAGTACAGTTTTAAGTACCTGTACTTATACTTGATACCAAAGTACTTCCATGCATACGTGCACTTGAGGACAAAGTACTTTTTCTCGTACTTGCACTTGAGGACAATGTACTTTTACTTGTACTTGCACTGGGTGACAACATACTTTTACTCATAGTTGCACTTGAGGACAAAGTACTTTTACTCCTACTGCAGTCCTGCACTTGAGGACAAAATACTTTTACTTGTACTTGCACTTGAGGACAGAGTACTTTTACTTGTATCTGCACTTGAGGACAAAATACTTTTACTTGTTCTTGCACTTGAGGACAAAATACTATTACTTGTACTTGCACTTGAGGACAAAGTACTTTTACTCATACTTGCACTTGAGGACAAAACACTTGTACTCTTACCTTACGTTACCTTACTCACCTTATGTTACCTTGCTTTACTTTACCTTACATTACCTTGCGATGCCAAAGAGTTAAACGGGTGCATTTTGTGTGCAGCCTCTGAAGATAAACGTTGATGAGGCGACAGTGAGGGTGGTGAGTTCGACGCTTCAGACAAAGAGCGATCGAGAGGACATAATGAAGAACATCTTCCAGTCGGCTCGAATATTCGCACAGAACGAAATCAACGATCACCTGACAGACTTTCGATCCAAACGCGCTCTCGGTACGATACGATCATCGGTTTCACGATTGTTGGACATAGAAATGACAAAAAAAGTTATGAATGTTGTTGTTTGTGTGCTTGATATGGATATGGTTCTCCAGCAAAACATTATTTCTTTATGTAAGCAACATCTGAGCTTATAGTTCAGAGATCACAGTAAGTCAATTCGTTTCCCAGGGCTACTTATGTGTTTCCTATTTTTCCCAGGTCTGGGCAGTCTCTATGGCGACCGCGACTTAAAGGACAACATGGATCGACAGACGGAGATGCGAATCGTTGAGGCCGCTCTCTGGAAGCACTTTGAGCGTCTCGTGTATGTCTCGTCTTTCTTTCATATACTTTGTCTTTCTTGTTTTTTGTCTGTGAAGAGATGCATCTGTCTTTATTTATTTATCTATTTTTTTTATTGCCCTTATTGCTTATGAATGTTTTTCTGTATTTATGTATCTATTTATCTCGTTATTGTTTCAGTTTTTTATTATTCTTTCATTTATTTCATTATTATTTCATTTTATTATTATTATTTCATTTATTTCGTTATTATTTCATGAAATTTGTTTACTACTACTACTACTAATATTAGTATTATTATAATGACTGTTATTATTATTATTATTATTGTTATTTTATTGCATTTATTACTCGCACAAGGTTAGTGAATTGATATCTGAGATGCTGAGCAGTTGTGATTGAAGGGCTGGCTCAAGGTTCCTACATAGTAATTGTCTTCGACAAGGAGGCTTGAACCCGTACCCACTGCGTTACAAGACGAACACTCTAACCAATCCGCTACCTTGTTCCGTTAGCTAATTCAATACAAGGAAAGAGTAATAAGTGTTTGTTATGTGATCATATCTTGCAGGCAAGATGAGGATGCGGATCGGAGTCAGGCAATGGCTTCTGCGCTTTCGACGTTCTTCAAGCAGATCGGATACACGAGCCAGAAGAACCACACGCTGCTCGAACGCTGCTCGAGCTTCAACGCCAAAGACAAAAAAGTCTTCAAGTTCAAGAGCAACAACAAGAAGGTTGTCGTATTCTAGCGCGAGGAGGAATTGTATATATGGGGAAATCGTGTATCCACAGTGGGAGATAGGGTGAACCTGTGGGGGATAGACTAGAGGGATGGTCTGAAATGTTTTTCACATACAAAGCACAACAAAACTCTGAATTAATCAAAGGAACTTTGGTTGCACCATACAAGAGAGAGTAATAAGTGTTTGTTATGTGATCATTTCTCACAGGCTGGTTTTAACAGGTTGTCTAAGTTGCTAAAGACGTTGGCTGGTTTTAACATGTTTGGTTTTAAAGTTGTTTAACACATTGGCTGGTTTTGTGGACGACAGGTGATCCACACGAATGGCCATCAGTTCATCGCTCAGCATTACTTTGTAACAACGTTCTGCTTCTACTGTCAGAACGTCCTCTGGGGAATCGGTAACCAAGGATACCAGTGCACGAGTAAGTAACTAGTTCATCATCATCCTGATGCCAGCCATTTGGTGGCGATAAGTATAATAAATGATCTCCATTGTCTTCTGTCATTTGTCAAGTCCGTTGCTCCCCTTAGCGTTGTTCTATGTCCTCGTTTATATTATCTATCCAGCGTAGTCTTGGTCTGTAATTATGTAATTGTAATTACGACAGTTTTTATATAACTTCATTGTCAGCCATAGCGAATACGCTGACCGTACACTGTCGGTGGGTAGACAAGATGGCGAGGGAGGGTGTCGGCTACCCGCCCTCATATGCCGAGGCTAAGAAAATTAATTTGCTAGCCCAAGGCTGTCTCTCTGCTAAGCTTTTAGGGACTACTACTTTTCTTGTATGTATGTGACTGCCATTCCAAGAGGATGGTCCAGTGCACCAGAAGGACCATCCAATGGGGTTCTTCACATCCAACTCCCAGCTAGACAGATCATTCTACCATACTGATCTATTATTACCTGTGAAGGTGAAGGACTGTGTGTGATTCTTGATGTGTCTGTTCCACTGCACAGACTGTGATATCAATCTACACAAAAACTGCGTCGATGTCTACAAGGACAGCTGCTCCACCGGAAGCAGTTCCCTCCGCAAGAAGAAGGAACGTCGACCGCCGTCCATGTTCGACATCATCTCGCGCAAGCTGAGCAACACCAACCCTGCAGCAAGTGAGGAGCACTTCGATGCTGGTCTGTCTCGAAGATTTCTATAGCACCAAGGTATCGATTTTATGCGGGGAAGCAAAATAAGGGATCGTCAGCCAGGCTGACTTGATAAACAAGAAACAGCATAACGCAGTTTTAGCCAGTCACCTTGTAACATGGAGAGTACGGGTTCATGGCTCCTGTCTTGAGACAGTGACTGTGTACGGACCTTGGGTGAAGCCCTTCACTCACAATTCAAACCCAGCACTGTCATTTTACGTTTGGCCACTAGATTGTGGCACTTAAATAATAACTATATGACTACTAATACTACTACTAATTCTACTACTAATATTGATAATTATGATAATTATAATAATAACTAATAATAATGATGATGATGATGATGATGATGATGATAATGGTAATAGTAACAACAACAGCAATAATAATACTGATCATAACATAACATTTTATTGATCCCAAATGCAAACATCTGCATAATACAATATCAATTTAACAAAAGATCGGGATGCAAAGGGAGGACCAAAAGGGACCGAGGTCCCGCTAAGATAGGACCCCCATGCACCATGAAGTGTATGATGGAGGCTAAATAACACATGTATGTTATGTAACATACGTAATCAATAGTCAGTAATTTTAAACTTAACTAAGTAACTAAATAAGCGACGGAAGTAATATTAGATAAAAAGACATTTTTTAATCAATAGAGTCAGTAATTATAAACTTAACTAAATAACTAAATAAGTGACGGAACTAATATTAGATAAAAAAAACATTTTTTAATTAGGCCTATTTGTTGTTCAGAAGGTATGTACACAGGAACTTTTTGGAAGTGTGGAGATTGGAAGCACTAAGAATATGGCCTGGGAGGTCATTCCAAATAGTTGGACCAGCTATTTTTATGGAAAATTTCCTAGTATTAGTTCGGGCAAAACTAACTCTGTGATCACAAGTACTGTTGTTTTAATAATGTCTCAATTTTAGTTTTAGTTATGATTGTTAGTCTTCAATTATAGTTTTAGCTTTAGCTTTTATTGTCTCTGAATATTAGTTTTAGTTTTCATTTAATAGTTTTCATGGATGAATTCTAGTTTTAGTTTCAGTCTGAGTAAGTTAATTTTAGTTTTAGTAAGTTAATTTTAGTTTTAGTTTTATTAAGTTAATTTCAGTTTTAGTTTTATTAATTTAATTTCAGTTTTAGTTTTAGCAATTATTTAATTCTAATTAAACACAAATGGGGACTACCGAACTATTCAGACTGTTCAATGGTTCAAGTTCAACTGTAAGCCGTTTAAAGTACAAAAAATACTAATTAATAAAGGGCAAACTGTACTTCAAAAGCACTTTCTTCTGCAGAGTTTTGTACAAATTTATTTTGCCTGCCATAGTGCCATTGGTCAGCCATCCACTTGTGGAAAAGTGCACTCTACCCTGATCTGGTACCCTGGAAATTGGACCTGGGCCTCTTTTAGACTACTCTCTCGAAACACCCTTTGATTTAGTTTGGCCTCCTGGAATTTGGACTTGGACCTCTCTCTGGAAACCCTCTGATCTGGTACCCTGGAAATCGGACCTGGACCTCTTTTAGACTACTCTCTGGAAACCCCCTTTGATTTGGTTTGGCCTCCTGGAATTTGGACTTGGGACCTCTTTTGGACTACTCTCTGGAAACCCCCTCTGATCTGACGTAGCGCTCGTGAATAGGCTGGTGTCCTGCGCTTGGCCTTCGAGTGGCGCTTTAGAAGTTTGGAGATTACGATTACGAAGCTTCTTGTGCAGGGCAGGCCAATATATTGCATGCTAAACATGACAGAAGCGGGTATTCGGTTTTCTTTCCAATTCAAAAGTAAAATTGAACGCTGCCTGCTGCTTCATCAAGAGCTTTCATATATTTGTGGAGCTCTTCTTCTCCATCATACTTTTTTGCACCAGCAGAATGAGCAGATGGACGTTGCCTCTGGATAAATGCTGACGACAAAATTTGAATCGCTTGATTGGCCTTGCTGCTGATGCAGTTTCCTCAAAGCAGTAAAGCTTTTGTTAAAAAATTGACAATAGATGAATGATTGACAAAAGGGAGCTAAACAAAAACCGGAAGTAACAACTCGTTCGCGTTCTACTCTCGTGTATTGAAATAGCTGATCAATTATTAGCAGTGGTTTAATAGGGACCAGTGCCTATTAAACCCATCCGCATGCTAGTTGAATATATATAGCACTTGTATATAAATGCTACACACAAGACTTCATAAGTCTCATGAATAACAGACTTGATTCATTACTTTGACCAACACATGTTCTTTAACCGACCCTCACGACGCCTTCCCTGACCCTAACTGACCCACACGATGCAGAGATAAAATTTGTTCAGGTGACATGCTTTAGCGAAAATCGTGACGGCGTAAATTTAGTCCCTGGGTTTACGCAAACGTGCGGGACGTCAAAGCATCCACTACGAAATAACAGGAAATATAAAGTTTCGTGAGTCGTTACCTGGGAGGTTTAAGTTTAAATTGACGAACATGCCGCCTCAGCGTAAAATTAGCAACGCGAAATTAGGAAGAAACTGTTTTATTCGAATATTCACAAGTTCACATCTAAACTTCCACATGTGCCGCTGAAAACCTATACCTTGTACCCACGCCCGACCTGATTTCGACGTCATTTAATAAAACTCGGTGAATTGCAGCCGAAGCAAATACATTTAATAATGGCTGAAGAAGTCATTCTGAATGAATGAATGAATTTAATAATGCCCGAAGAGGTGTATTGGTTGGTATGATATTTTCGAGGATCTGCGTTGAGATGCTTTTCAAGGCAGCACATTACAAATGGCGAATTAAGTAAGTAAGGAGAAATTACAAGCAAAACAATGGAAAAAATTACATTTCAAAAATTAAGTTTTAATATGGCAAATATCGTTTTCGTTTGATCTATTTTCGTTTCGTTTTAGTTTTTATGGTACTTGTTTTTTAATTCACCGCAAAGACGGTCGGCATAATTGCAGTAACGGGGTCGATTGGTATCGGGCAAAATATAAGTTAAACTAGAAGCTGGATGAACGATTAAAATATAAATTAAACTGGGAGCGGGATCAATGATGAAAATATAACTAAAACTAGGAGCGGGGTCAACGATTAAAATATAACTAAAACTAGGAGCGGGATCAACGATTAAAATATAACTAAAACTAGGAGCGGGATCAGCGATTAAAATATAAGTAAAACTGGAAGCTGGATGAACGATTAAAATATGACTAAAACTAGGAGCGGGATCAACGCTTAAAATATAACTAAAACTATGCCTGCCCGGTCTGTGTAAGTTCTTTGCGGTGAATTGAAAAACAAGTAGGGCCTACCGTTTTTATTGTTACAATTTTAGTTTTAGTTTTTTTGTCTGCGTATTTTCGTTTTAGTTTTAGTTTTCGTTAACGAAAACGTTTAATTTTCGTTAGGCCTAATTGCCGTTTTCGTTAATTGCCGTTTTCGTTAACGAAAACGTTTAATTTTCGTTAATTGCCATTATCGTTTTCGTTTTCGTTAACGAAATCAACGCTAATCACTAGCCGTTCTAGTGTAGTAGGCTATGAGTGAATGTCCGAGGTCCCGTTAAAGAAGTTGGTAACAAATTGCGATTATATCGAAACATAAATTCCCCAGTTTGTGCTATTCTAATTTGATCAAGAGGGTAAGCATGTTGTGTTTCTGAAAGATGAGGAGGGTGTGAGAGCTATAGTGTGATTTTGTAATGAGACGAACTGCTTTGTTCTCTAGGATGATTAATTTTGAAAGACGTGAGGCATAATTGGAAGCCCAAATCATGTTGTAGTATGCTAAGTATGAGTAAATTAAAGAGTAATATAGATCAATTAGGATATGTGATGGTAGCTTGTATGAGATACGCATGGGCGGCGATCATGGGGGGGACGGGGGGGACAAGTCCCCCACCTTTAAGAGTGGGAGGACACACCAAACGTTATAAAAATAAATTAGTAAGAATAAATTCCTAAAAAAGGTCATTGAAGACTTTGTGGGAGACAAATTTGTAAAAAGAAGTATAAAAGTTTAAAGTTGTATGGTTGAATTTAAAAAAAAGAAAACAAAGTGGTAAAAAAGTAATGACAGTGGAAAAGTTTTTTAGGAGATGAATTTAAAATTTTTTGGAGATTTTTCAGGATAAATTTTTTTAGAAGAATAAAATGTTCTTCGGAGATCGTGGCCGACTTGTCCCCCCACCCCACCTCTCAGACAAGATCGCCGCCACTGGAGATACATGATAGAATGCCAACATTTTTTGCAACTTTGGTAGAAATTTGGGTAATGTGATCATTCCAAGTCAAATTCTGATCTACAAAAACTCCAAGAAATTTTACTGATTTGACTTGTGGAATAGGTGTGTTCTCAATTAGTAGTGGAGGGGTTGTTGTTGGAATGATTTTCGTATGCGAACAGAAAAGGATGAAGGATGTTTTGTTTAGATTCTGCTTCATAATAATATGATAATAATCCTCATCATAATAAAAATGATGATGAGGATGATAATAACAATAATAACAATGATGATGATAATGTTGATGACAATAATAGCAGTGACCTATTTATGATGGACAAAGACATCATTATTGTCATTCTTTCACTTTCAGTTAAAGAGGCTCAGCATCAGCATTTTGGCATCGACGCCAACCTCAGCAGCCCAGCTGTTCTCACTGTTCGACCGGGGCTTCCGGAAGGTGACGAATCAGGTAAACAATCTTCTCACCTGCTGAGCAGGTGTAAACTCGATTACCTGGCCGTCTTTACTGCATGCTTGATTGCTTTTTGCTTTTGGTTAAGCATCGCCTGACTTTTTTACTTTGAAGCAGTTATTTTTTGTGTGTCCCTGTGGGTGTAAGAGACACGTTGGATGTTTGTTTGGGTTTGTGTTTGTTTCTGTCAGCTTAATGTATTGTTTGTAACTAGGTTTGTAACATGTTGTACGTAACATGTTGTTTGTAAGATGTTGTTGGTATTACGTATCTTGTAACATGTTGGTTCTGACATGTTGTTTGTAACATGTCACTTGTAACATGTCACTTGTAACATGTTTGCTAATATGTTGCTTGTAACATGTCACTTAAGTTGTTTGTAACATGTCGCTTGCAACATGTCGTTTTTAACAGATTGTAACATTTCGCTTGTAACATATCGTTTGTAATACGGTGTTTGTAACATGTCGCTTGTAACTTGTATGTTTGACATCTTGAAGTATTATTTTGAGCATGTATAAAAAATATTTATTTTACTGGTTTCTCTTTCATTTTTCTCTAGCCTTGGTTTAAATGCTTTTATCTTTTCAACACTTTCACATTAATCTCATATTTCTTTGTAACACTATTTTTCATGTTAAAAGATGTTATTTATGACCATCAGTCTAGTTTATTCAGGTGCTTATAACAATTCTCATGATTTCTTGCTTGTAACATGTTGCAAAATGTTAGTGTTATTTATAACCATAAATTTGGTTTATTTAGTTGCTTGTGAAATTTTTCATAACATGTTGCTTTTCACATGTGACAGAGAACAGCTTACAAAATATTATTACAATCAACATGTTACACGATGTTATTTATATCTTTATTTGGATGCCTGTGACATGATATTTGTAACATGTTCTGGTTGAGTAGTGCATTGAGCTTTTAGACATATATGCAGGAAATGGCTTTTGTTATAATGATTCTATTCCTTTTAACATGATTTCATTCCTTTCAACATGATTCCATTTCTTTTAACATGATTCCATTCCTTTTAACATGATTCCAATCCTTTCAACATGATTCCATTTCTTTTAACATGATTCCATTACTTGTAACATGATTCCATTCATTGTAACATGATTCCATTTCTTTTAGCATGATTCCAATCCTTTCAACATGATTCCATTCCTTTCAGTCCATTCCATTCCTTTTAACATGAGTCCATCCCTTTCAACATGACTCCATTCCTTTCAACATGATTCTAGTCCTGTTAACAATAACAATGCTTTCTAGTTTTAACAAGCTTCATAACGAGTAGACTTCTTGCTTCTTCATGCTTTTCCTAACCGCTGCACATTGCTTGCCACTAACATTTTTCAGGTGTTGTTAAGTCACCTCTGGATGAGAATAGCAGTGCAGGGCATTTTCAGTCGAGCGTGACGAGGGCGATATCGATGCCCTCTGTACGTGACGTCGCTGTGACCTCTGGCCCCAAATCGTCCTCGTCTACGCACACGTTTACAAAGTTAGCGCAGAAGGAACAAGGTAATGCTCAGAGATTCAGGCAACGAGGTAATTAAGACGTTTGATGGATGTTGTCATGAATTCAGATAACGAGTCAGTTAGGGCAATGGCTCATGTCTTGAATTCAGGTAATGATCCAGTTAAGGAAATGGCTCATGTCTTGAATTCAGGTAATGATCCAGTTAAGGAAATGGCTCATGTCTTGAATTCAGGTAATGAGCCAGTTAAGGAAATGGCTCATGTCTTGAATTCAGGTAATGAGCCAGTTAAGGAAATGGCTCATGTCTTGAATTCAGGTAATGAGCCAGTTAAGGAAATGGCTCATGTCTTGAATTCAGATAACGAGCCAGTTAGGGCAATGGCTCATGTCTTGAATTCAGGTAATGATCCAGTTAAGGAAATGGCTCATGTCTTGAATTCAGGTAATGATCCAGTTAAGGAAATGGCTCATGTCTTGAATTCAGGTAATGAGCCAGTTAAGGAAATGGCTCATGTCTTGAATTCAGGTAATGAGCCAGTTAAGGAAATGGCTCATGTCTTGAATTCAGGTAATGAGCCAGTTAAGGAAATGGCTCATGTCTTGAATTCAGGTAATGAGCCAGTTAAGGAAATGGCTCATGTCTTGAATTCAGGTAATGAGCCAGTTAAGGAAATGGCTCATGTCTTGAATTCAGGTAATGAGCCAGTTAAGGAAATGGCTCATGTCTTGAATTCAGATAACGAGCCAGTTATGGCAATGGCTCATGTCTTGAATTCAGGTAATGAGCATGTCAGAGGGGTTGGCCTGAGATCGATGTCTACTGCATTTCCGAGTCCAGTTGCCAGAGTGACCAGGGCGAGGAGGCAGAGCTTCTGCTCACGATACAGAGCAGTTTGAAACTAGATTATAAGTCGAGGGATTCCATAGAGTATCTTGAAACTAAATGAGCAGATTTTTTACCGGATCAAGTATGTGAATTAAGGTCTCAAATATATTGAATTTCTCGAAATGCTTAGTGTTAATGATAAATATATGGAGTTGTTTAGTTGTTGAGCCATTCATGCTTTGAGATCTGAGCAACATATGGGACAGGGTAGCTGATCGGGTGGAGCGTTTGTCTGTAACACGGAGAGTACGGGTTCAGTCTTGCTCCACTGAGACGGTTACTGTGCAGGGAAGTTGAGCTAGTCTTTCACCTACAGTTGCTGAGCACCAGCGATTGATGCTTGGTCGTCAGATAGTGGTGCTTAATAAATGCGTCATAATATGTTTATGATAATAATGTTTACATCCATTGTCTTGTAGATGTGATGCATCGTAGCTCGAGCAACATCGGCAGCGTGACTGACTGGGATAAATCACCGGATGAAATGAAGTCTTTGCCGATGACGCTAAGGGATCAGAGTCCGGACAACTACGAGGAAGAGTACAATCCAAAGTAGGATGCTTGAATGTGCATACGGGATTATGAATATGCATGCAATGTCATGAATATGCATGCGAGATTATGAATGCTTGGGCAGAATGTGCATGTGAGATGATGAAAGTGCGTATGGGATTTAGGAATATGCATATGACTTTACAAATATGAATATGATGGGGGGGGATAGAGTAATGGTAACACTCATGGCCAGGAGAGCTTTAGATCGTGGTTCGATACCTGTAACCCCCCTCTAGGGCGGCGCCTTGCATGGCTGCCAAACTGTGTGTTTTATTAAGATCTTGATTGTACTGTCATGTTTCGATGTAATCTTACTACGTACTAGTCAGTTTGAATTAATAAAGATTATTATTATTATTATTATTATGAATATGCATACGAGATTATGAATGTGGATATGAGATTATGAATATTTATGAGATTACGGATATGGATATGAGATTATGTATATCCATGACATTATGAATATTCATATGAGAGTAAAGATAGGTATAGGAAATTATAAACATGAGATTATGAAGATGCATGTGAGATTACGAATTTGTGTGAAATTGTTAATTCAGTTTCTGTAAACAAGAGTCTTATCCATATCTTCAATATGCCTTTACTTCTGTCATTTTTTGCTACTGGACTAAATTCTTCAGAGCAATTGTGGCATTATTTATTATTTTGCAGTGTCTTATCGGTTGGATTGGGTCGGTCAGAAAGCCTCAACCAGAGGTCGGGAATACGGGCTAGCGTACGGAGGACACACAGGTGAGTCTGGAACAAACCCACTCACCGATTACCTTCAGCTAGGAACGTTGTTATGGCAAGACCTCCCTCCGTTAGAGGCACCTTTGAAGATCTGTTAGTTTATATCTGTTAGACAGATGAAGCCAAGTTAACAAGAATTGAACTTCTGTGTGATCTGATGTCGGATCTTGTCTGAATCTGACGTCTGATCTGATGTCTGATCCAGTGTTTGACTTTTCTTGTGTTGTGTGTGGCTACAGTGATGTCTCCCCTGACAACCAGATTCCAGCTCCGCAGCCAGCCAACAGCAACTCCGGCAGCTCATCCAACTCTAGTCTTTCGGCACGGTGAGCCTTCTGGTTGCTTCTTTGAGTCGCGAAAGTATTGGAGTTATGCCTTCAGGTCATCATGTATTCTTAGTACATGTTGTGTATTTTTGGTACATGTTCTTTATTCTTGATACATGTTCTTTTTTCTTGGTACATGTTATGTATTCATGGTACATGTTATGTGTTGTCGGTACATGTTATTTATTCTTGGTACATGTTATGGTACATGTGGTAGATGTATTAAGTAAGTAAGTAAGTATGTTCTTTATTGTACCAATTGCATAACCGCATTTTGGTTTACCTGCATTGTATTCTTAGTAAATGTTATATACATTCTTGGTGCATCTTATGTATGCTTGTTAACGTAAATCTTTTAATTTATTCTTAATAATGCATTCTTGGAAATGTGATTTCGTAATGCATTCTTGGTAATGTATTCTTCGTAATGCATTCTTGGAAATGGAATTTCGTAATTTATTTTTAGTAATGTATCCTTTATAATGTATTCCTGCAGGGCCAGTGACTCAAGCGAAGGCCTCAATGACATATCAGGCACGCCACAAACTTCAGTCACTCAGAAGTCGCAGTTCAATGACTCGGACTTGGACGTCGAGACTGAACTTCCGCTTCTGGAATCCGTCATTCCGAAAGAACTGTTCAGAAAACTCAAGCCAAAGGAAAAGAAGAGACAGGAAGTAATCAATGGTCAGTTGTATTGTATCAAATATGGTTGTATTGTATCAGATACAGTTGTACTGTATCAAATGCAGTTGTTTTGTATCAAATGCAGTTGTATTGTATCAAATATGGTTGTATTGTGTGTATTGTATCAAATGCAGTTGTATCAAATGCGGTTGCATTGTATCAAATGCAGTTGTATTGCATCAAATACAGTTGTATTGTATTGTATCAAATACAGTTGTTTTGTATTGAGATTTGGACCTGCTATTACACTTGGCCTTCAATATGGCCTTTTATTTTGGCCTGGGCCTATTCCTCCTCAAGAATCTAGTTGAGATTGACAGTCTGTCGATAGCACATAAATCTGTCAAACTTGCACTCCAACATGTATGCATGCCAATCAATCAATCAACTAGACATTTATATAGCATGCTCTTCAAGGCAACTAAACCTCTTATGTAAACCTATTATACCTGTACACATGCATACACACACTCATACTCACATACATACACACATACATGTATACAATCTCACATACATGCATACATAGATGCATACAATCACATACATACATGCATACATACACATATGTATGCACACACTCATAAACACATGCATGCATACATACAATCACATACATACACACAATGCCACACATACATACATACATACATACATACATACATACATACAGACATACATACATACATACATACATGCATACATGCATACACGTATGCATATACACACTCATGCACACATACATGCATGCATTCACACATGCATACCATCACATACACATGTATATAGATACTTCCATGCTTACTTGCATACTTGCCTGGCACAGAGCTCTTCTACACAGAGAGGACACACGTGCGTAACCTCAGAGTGCTTCATCGGATCTTCTGTCTTCCGATGGCGGACGATCCTCTCGCTGTTATCCTCTTTCCGAATCTCGAAGAAATCTCAGAACTACACTGTGAGTGGACGAAGATGTTTTGCACATTTTTGCAGCTTTATTTAAAGAACATGTTAAGCAGACAAACTCAGTGAAGGTGAGACTGAGGTGCAGAGGATTGTTGATAGTATCGTTATTATTAATTTGTGACTTCTATAGCTCCTGTGTCTAATAAAAAGGGGATAAACGGATGGCGCACCAAACGTTGAACAAATCAATGCCTCTGAAGGTATTATTATTATAGATTGTTAATTAGTAACTTCTGTAACGCCAGTGTCTAATGCACAAGGCATCAACCATTAGTTATGTTGCTTCTGCCAGTCTAGTATGTATTATTTCCTCTTCTTTTGTGGCCTTAATTAATTGATTAATTAAATATTTGCAGATACTTTCTGAGCCTTGGCACAACTGCCTGATAATAATGTTTGTGTTTGTGTGTGTAGGTGCTTTGAACAACGAACTGAAGGGACGGAGGCATGAGAGTCCGGTCGTTGGTGACTTTGCAGAAATTCTAGTTAGAAGGGTCAGTGTCCTTCCACATATATCGCCAGAGGGCTTTTGAAGGATGTCTGTTTATATCATCTCTTAGTAGCAGCTGCTTAAGGGGTGTTCGATAGTGTAGGGGTTAGCGTGCTGGACTGTCAGTCGAGAGATCGGGGGTTCAAATCTCCACCAGGGCAGAAATTTGTTTCAAGATTTCTACTCCACCTGCATGGTAAGGTGAGCAAAGGTAAGTTAAACGAAGGTAAGGTGTGCGACGGTAGGGTGAGTGACGATAAGATGAGCGAAGGTAAGGTAAGTGAAAGTAAGGCGAGCATAGGTAAGGTGAGTTACGGTAAGGTGAACAAAGGTAAGGTGAACGAAAGTAAGGTGAGCGAAGGTAAGGTAAGTAAAGGTTAGGTAAGCAAAGGTAAGCGAAAGTAAACAAGAAGTTTAAAGTTAAGACTGTGATTGAGCTGGAGAAATCTGGACTGTTAAAACAAAATTGGGTCGTGTCGTATCTGGTTTAGTTTTCTGGGGAGGAGGGAGAGAAGTTCAAGACAGCAGCAGCACGGTTCTGTGAACAACAGTCACATGCTCTGGAGGTCCTGAGACAGAGGCAACGCAAAGACCAGAAGATGGCCACCTTGCTACAGGTATGCAAAAAATATTTATATTTAGTTTACATATCGTTTTTTGTTTATTATTTATTCTTATTATTAGTTTTCTTACTTTTCTGTTTATTTATTCAAGTTTGGAAGATCGCTGCCTCTCGGTATGTACGCTAAAATTATCATTACCATTAGTTCTTTTTTAGTTTTAAATATTTACTTATTTATTCTTTTATGTAAATCAGAAGATGGTTACCTGATGCTAGGTATACTAGAACCATTCTTATCATTTTTTAAATTTGATCTTTGATCACCTGTCCTTTGATCTTCGATCCATTGGTTTCTTTCACAGTTGCTTCCATTGATACATATATCCATCTACATGTATCATTTCGTTGATCATCGATCCAGTCAACTACTAATCCTAATATCAATCCATCCATCTATCATTCCATCCATTGATCCATCCATCCATTTATTCATCCGTCGATCCATCCATCCATCGATCCATCTATCGATCCATCTATCGATCCATCCATCAATGCATCCATTCATCAATCCATCCATCAGTCCACCCCCCATCCATCCATCCACCCATCCCATCTTTCCATCCATTGATCCGCCCATCCATCTATCAATCCATCGATACATCCATCCATTGATCCGCCCTTCCATCGATCGATCCATCCATCCATCCATCAAACCATCCATCCATCCATTCATAATGCCACTGCCACGTCATACTAAAGCATGTCAATTACCGTGAATATCTTTAACTTTAGGAAGCATCAAGTAATCCACTCTGCCGTCGCTTGGAGCTCAAGGATCTCATTTTGACGGAACTTCAACGACTAACAAAATATCCGCTGCTCATCGAAAGCCTTCTCAAATACACCGTCTGTAAGTACGATGAGAATGCCAACCCAGTCTGCTCTCTACTGCATCTAGAACTGTAACGTTTTAGAAAGATCTGACCGTTTGTTTAGCCTCTTTTTGAAGCTGGGAAGTAAATGACAAGACCACACACATGCGCACACACACACACACACACACACACACACTATAACCATAGATCTAGATAGATGGCACCAGCTTACGTGTTTACACTCACCATAGCTTAGATAGATACACATGAATACACACATACATGCATGCATACATACATACATACATACATACACTCACATACATACGTACAGATACATACTTACATACATACATACATACATGTATACATCCACCTACATCTAGATTGACTAACACACGCGATGTGTGGTTTCAGCGAATACAGAAGAGTACGACCAGCTTTTAAAGGCTCACGACTACAGCAAAGACCTTCTGAACCACGTCAACCAAAGAGTCGAGGATTGCGAAAACCAGCAGAAGCTGACCGAACTGCAGAAGCGACTCGACCGACGACCGATCGAAAACTCGACCCACCCAGTCGTCTCCGAATACAAGGTCCATCGAGTTGTAATCATTATCGCTGGATATTTATATAGCACCAGTTCTGGAGAAAGAATTCAAATGCACTCAGAATATGCAGCACAGTTAAGGGTAAAGGTGAGGTTACAAAGGTCAAAGGTGAAGGTGACACAGTCATGTTTGGATACACGCTACACATACGTACGTAATATGTAGGCATTTATATAGCACATTTTCTTATGTTCTAAAAGGTGCTTTATTAATTAAATAAATGCATAAATACAAAAATGCTTGCTTAATTAAATAATTAATTAAAAGCACAAATACTTTAAATAATTAAGTATGTAAATATTTAAATAAATAATTAAATATGCAAGTACTCAAATAAATATTTAATCCACAAATACGTAAATAATTAAGTATGCAAATACTTAAATAATTAATTAAATATACAAATATTTAAATAAATAATTAATTAAATAAATGCATAAATAAAAAATTAATTAAATAAATGCATAAATAGATTTTACTGATCAATTTCTCTCGTCTGCCAGAAACTCGATCTGACTCGACACAAGATGATCTACGACGGCGTCCTGACGTGGCGGATCAACCGCTCGAAGCACATCGATCATCACGTGATCCTGTTCGACGACATCCTTGTCCTGCTGCAAAAGCAGGACGACCGACTCATCCTTCGATGCCAGAGCGGCAACAAGGAACCAGGAAAGGACGACTCGAAAATGACACACAGCCCGATCGTCAAGCTCAACAACGTCCTCACGCGCAATGTCGCTGTTGGTGAGCCCAACAGGAGCTATATAAATATATAGATTCATACAAACACACACACATGGTTACGTATGTGCAACATACATACATCATATGCCATATTCAGTTTAAGATCCTGACCCTTATGCGCAATTGTCCTATTTGGCCGTGCTGGAGTCAGGAGCACCTCTGAGTAGCCCCCATTGAAGGGGTGCTATATAAATACTCGAATGAATGAATGAATGAATGAATTGTCTTGTTGGCTCTGCTCCTGAGGGACTTCTGCATTTTAGAGTCCTTGGTCCCGGGTCATGGCACCTTTCTGTCAGCTGACCTTGGACTTGTGACTGTCCCTTGTATGCATACTGCTACAGCTCAGTCCAGAAGCTATGTTGGACCCACCAGCTGGAATAGCTTTTCTCAAGAGCTCAGTTTGTCCCATCTACAGTTTGACAAAGGCCTCCAGTCTGGATCATTCTTGTCCTCTTCCTCCTTCGACTTCTCTGACTTCTCCTCTCCCTCCTCCGTCTTCTTCTCCTCATTTTTCTCGTTTTCTGCTTCCTCTTCTTCTTCTCGTCCCCCTCCTTCTCCAACTCCTCCATCTCCTCCTTTTCCTTTTCGTCCTTCTCCTTCCTCTCCTCCCCTCCTTCTTCACTTCCTTGTCCTCCTTCTCCTCGCTCTCCCTTTCCTCCTTCGTAGCAACTAACTAGTGTGTGCAAGAGTTTCGCGTCATATGTAAGTGAGCGAATAAACCGTGACTTCGTGTGTGACTCGCCAATGTGTTCCTGTTTTGTAGATAAGCGCGCTTTCTTCCTCGTCAGCATCTCCGAAACGATTGGACCTCAGATCTACGAACTGGCGGCCTGCACAAAAGACGAGAGGAACAAGTAGGTCTTTTCGTTTGGACTCCTTGTCTTGTGTGTCAGCATTAAAACCCAGTCAGCCCCACTGCAATGAGTATGCTCACCGTACACTGTTGGTGAAGAGATCAGATGGCAAAGGAGAGGACATTTTGTACCTGTGGCTGTATTCGAACCCATACCTTTATGCTTCTGAGGAGTTTCTACAGAGGTATATAAACAAGTGTTAGCTTTACTTTTATGCTTCTGAGGAGTTTCTACAGAGGTATATAAACAAGTGTTAGCTTTACTTTTATGCTTCTGAGGAGTTTCTACAGAGACATATAAAGAAGTGTTAGCTTTACCTTTATGCTTCTGAGGAGTTTCTACAGAGGCATATAAATAAGTGTTAGCTTTACCTTTATGCTTCTGAGGAGTTACTACAGAGGCATATAAATAAGTGTTAGCTTTACCTTTATGCTTCTGAGGAGTTTCTACAGAGGCATATAAATAAGTGTTAGCTTTACCTTTATGCTTCTGAGGAGTTTCTACAGAGGCATATAAATAAGTGTTAGCTTTACCTTTATGCTTCTGAGGAGTTTCTACAGAGGCATATAAATAAGTGTTAGCTTTACCTTTATGCTTCTGAGGAGTTTCTACAGAGACATATAAACAAGTGTTAGCTTTACCTTTATGCTTCTGAGGAGTTACTACAGAGACATATAAACAAGTGTTAGCTTTACCTTTATGCTTCTGAGGAGTTACTACAGAGACATATAAACAAGTGTTAGCTTTACCTTTATGCTTCTGAGGAGTTACTACAGAGACATATAAACAAGTGTTAGCTTTACCTTTATGCTTCTGAGGAGTTACTACAGAGACATATAAACAAGTGTTAGCTTTACCTTTATGCTTCTGAGGAGTTACTACAGAGACATATAAACAAGTGTTAGCTTTACCTTTATGCTTCTGAGGAGTTACTACAGAGACATATAAACAAGTGTTAGCTTTACCTTTATGCTTCTGAGGAGTTACTACAGAGGCATATAAACAAGTGTTAGCTTTACCTTTATGCTTCTGAGGAGTTGCTACAGAGACATATAAACAAGTGTTAGCTTTACCTTGATGCTTCTGAGGAGTTACTACAGAGACATATAAACAAGTGTTAGCTTTACCTTTATGCTTCTGAGGAGTTACTACAGAGGCATATAAACAAGTGTTAGCTTTACCTTTATGCTTCTGAGGAGTTTCTACAGAGACATATAAACAAGTGTTAGCTTTACCTTGATGCTTCTGAGGAGTTACTACAGAGACATATAAACAAGTGTTAGCTTTACCTTTATGCTTCTGAGGAGTTACTACAGAGGCATATAAACAAGTGTTAGCTTTACCTTTATGCTTCTGAGGAGTTTCTACAGAGACATATAAATAAGTGTTAGCTTTACCTTTATGCTTCTGAGGAGTTGCTATGGAGACATATATAAACAAGTCTTACCTTGCCTTCATTCTTCTGATGAGCTCATGTGGACGCATATAAACAAGTGTCGCCTGTACTGGCTTTACATTAAGTTGCATTAAACAGAATTACGCCTGACACCATCTGCTGTGGCGGTGTGTTACCTTAACCTTGGCACCGTCAATTATTTGGTGCTGGTTTTTTCCGCACCAGTTGCCCGACGGGTGTTGTGGGAGAGAGGGTGGTGGGATTCTCTTGTTTGATCCAGTGCAGACATCTGAGACCGACAGATGCTGCTGCTGCTAGTGATGGTGATGGTGATGGTACTGAGGCTGCTCGGTTCGCTTCGTATGCTTCCCGGCGTTTGTGGTATCTGTGGCACTCAGTGTCTGGTATGCGGGACGTGGGTGTTTGCTTTGCATCGCAGTGTCTGGTTCCATGAAAAATGTACGTACGCATCTTCAGAGGATGTCCTATTCCTCCCTATATTAATAAATAGCTCTCTCTCTCTCTGTCTGTCTCTGTCTCTCTCCCTCTCTTTCTCTTGTCTCTGTCTCTCTCTTTCTGTCTGTCTGTCTTCTGTCTGTCTGTCTGTCTGTCTGTCCGTCTATCTCTCTCTGTCTTTCTCTCTGTCTCTGTCCGTCTCTGTCTCAGTCTCTGTCTCTCTCCCTCTCTGTCTCTCTCTGTCTCTCTCTATCTCTCTGGCATGTTGCTTCTTCATTACTGCCTCCTACTTTACCACATTCTCCTCTAATCCTGATCTATTTTACTGTAATCTAGTTCTCATCTAATCTATTAAGAGTCGAATCTAATCCTAATCCTAATCTGCTATTTTCAAATCTAATCCTAATCCAATCCATCATAGTCCTATCTAATCATAATCTTATTTAACGGAATGTAATCAAAAATAGTATCCTTCCTTATCTATTCTTAATCATATCTATCATAGTCCAAGCTAATCTAATCTAGCCTTGTCTAATCAAATCCTTATCTGTGGCAGTCTAATGTAATCTAATGACGTCTAGCATGGTCTGATAAGTTTCCTGGGACTCTAATAATTTGTCGGCTTCTTTGTCTCTGTGCCTCTGTCTGTGTTTGTCTGCCTCGCTCTGTCTGTTGTCTTCACTCCCCTCCCCTCTTCTCGTTCCGCTATTTCTTCTCAGCCGGGCTTTTAATAAGTCAATTAATTTAAAGGTTTTGACCCGTTTCTTGTTCCTCTGTCTATGTCTCTCTGTCTCTGTCTCTCTGTCTCTGTCTTTCTCTGTCTCTGTCTCTCTCTCTCTCGGCGTGTGTGTGCTTGTGTCTGTGGATATGTTTATGTATGTCTGTCTTTCTGTGTGTGTGTCTGTGCATGCATGTCTGTGAACGTCTTTGTGTGTTTCTGTATGTGGTTGCTTCTTTGTATGTCTGTATGTTTCGGTATGTTTGTCGCTGCGTGCGTGCGTGTGTGTGTGTGTGTCTTTGTGTGTGTCTTTGCGTTTGTGTGTGCTAGTCACTGTCGATTTTTGCGTTGGCGTTTTTTCCACTTCAGTCAAATTCCAAGACAATTAAGTCACCGAAATAAATAACCACATTACAGACTAATGAAAGATACAAGTCGCCGGTTTAGCTGTTGTCTCGGCTGTTGTATTTGCTGTTGTATCGGCTGTTGTCTTGACTGTTGTCTTGGCTGTTGCATTTTCTGTTGCTTCAGGTGATTCTGTACTTTAGCCTAACCTGTTGCAACAGGTGTTGTCTATGATTTGCCTCAACTATGGTCTCTGCTTCGAATCAACTGTTGTCTCCGCTGTATTGTTGTTTCCGCTGTTGTCTCTGCATCTCTGCTGTTGCATCAGCTGTTGCCTCGAATGTTGCTTCCATCGTTGTCTCTGTTTTGTCTGTGCTGTTGCACCGGGTGCTGCATCTACCGGTTCTTGCAGATTCCTTCAGAAAGGCAAAGCAGAAGCTGAAGGCCAAATAATGTTCTGTGGTTTGGTTTGTTTACAGTTATTATATATGCAACCATCTAACAACATTTATACGCAATGCTGTGGCCAATGCGTTTATGTATACAACCATCTGGAAGAGAAGAAGAGCAGTCCTATGAGCTAGCTCTGAGGCAGCCATGTGTATGAAGTGTTAGCGACTTCATTTTCTTAAACTCGGCATATGAGAGTGGGTGGCCAGTTCTCTCCCTCGCCGTCTCATCTTCCCACCGACAGTGTACAGTCAGTGTACTCGTTATAACTGAGTTGGCTAGGGGTGCAGATGGAGCAGAAATCTCGAACCAAATTTCTACCCTTCTGCCAGATTTCTGCAACCGTCTAACAACATTTATCCATATACCAATGCACGTGTAATTATGGCCATCGTATCTGTATGATCGATACCAATGTATGCACCTGTATGTAGGTATGTGCGTGTTTATTTACTTGTGTACATAAGTGTGTATGCCGAGACCAAGAAGTGTGATGGAGAAAAGGATTGGAATATCTTCTGCTTGATAAACCCCCAGCAGGTTATAATCCGTGAAGTCAAGTATATATTATGGCTTTCCTCGTTCACCCCTTCGCCTCTCTATGTATGTGTATAAGTATGCGTGTCTGTATATATGTATCTGCCTATTGCTGTCTGTATGTATTCATGCATTTGTGTATTAAGTTTCGTTTGGCCTTTCTGGAGACTTTTATGAATGGATAAACTCATTCCTATATGAACGTTCCCTCTGTGTGATCCATGGCACCACTAGGTCTTCATGGGTCCCTGCACGGTACGGGTTGCCCCAAGGCTCCGTCCTAGGACCTATTTTATACATCATCTATACCTCTGGTCTTTCGACGCTTCTGGCTGCACATGCAGTTCTGAGTCAGCAATATGCTGATGATGTCCAAGCATACATGCATTGCCTCTCTACCAATGCCATTCCAACAGTCCGGGTTATGAGTGGGACTTTAGATGCCATGGAAGCGTGGATGTCGTCAAATCGACTACGCTTGAACCCGTCCAAAAGCAAATTTATTTGGCTAGGTACGCGACAGCAACTCGCTAAACTTGACCTCACTGCTCTTGCAATTGAATTCCCCAACTATACCTTCTCAACTCTTGTCCGTGATCTTGGTGTTTGGCTCGACCAGGAGCTTACTTTTGCTCCACAAATACACCGTCTTACTAGGGACTGCTACTACCAGCTGCGCCAGCTTCGCACTGTTACTCGTTCGCTAACGCCCAGTGCCACTGCTACACTGGTTCACTCCTTCGTCACAGCACGCCTTGATTACTGCTCATCGCTTTATTTTGGTCTTCCATCTAGTCGCATAGTGTGTTTACAACGAGTTCTGCGCTCTGCAGCCCGTCTCATTGGGCATATTCCTAAACATGGCCAAGTCTCTAGATATATGCTGGAGGTCCTTCACTGGCTTCCTATGCGCTTACGCATAGAATATAGGATCGCTGCCTTAGTATGGCGATGTTGTCAGGGCCCTGCCCCTGCCTACCTTCGAGAGCTATGCTGCACAGTTTCAGGTGTCCAAGGCCGACGTTCCCTCCGCTCAGCGGGAAAAGGGGTACTTTTAGTTCCATTTGCTCGTTCCACGACTATGCAAAGTCGAGCTTTTTCAGTGGTGGGCCCGGTAGTCTGGAATAGACTTCCCTTAGAGCTCCGCATGTGCCCTGGGGTCACCCCTGGCATATTTCTTGCAAAACTTAAAACTGTCTTATATGAACGTGCTGGTGTCGGGAGCGCCTCTGAGTAGTTCCCTTGAAGAGGCGCTATATAAATCTTCGAATGAATGAATGAATGAATGAATACATGTATGTGTGTTTATGCATAAGCACGTCAGTGTGTGTGTGTGTGTGTGTGTGTGTGTGTGTGTGTGTGTGTGTGTGTGTGTGTGTGTGTGTGTGTGTGTGTGTGTGTGTGTGTGTGTGTGTGTGTGTGTGTGTGTGTGTGTGTGTGTGTGTGTGTGTGTGTGTGTGTGTGTGTGTGTGTGTGTGTGTGTGTGTGTGTGTGTGTGTGTGTGTGTGTGTGTGTGTGTGTGTGTGTGTGTGTGTGTGTGTGTGTGTGTGTGTGTGTGTGTGTGTGTGTGTGTGTGTGTGTATGCATGTGTGTTGGTATGTGTGTATGTATGGCATTGCAGGCATTGTTTGGGTCTGATTGTACATGTGGGTGCGCTGAGACTATTGTTGTCGTGTTACGTCGTAACGCTATCCCGTCGTTACACCGTTCACCTTTCATCCTATAAATGCGCACAGAATCGCGTGAGTTCGCGGCCTCGTAACCTTCCATCCATCCATCCATCAGTCCATCCATGCATGCATTCGGCCAGTTGGCGCCTGGTCTTTGGGTCTGTCGGTAGGTATGCCGTCGAGTCTGATAAGCTGCCTTTGTGTATACACGCCTGCTTATCACTTGGGGTTTGTCGACAGCCTAGAACAACGGTTACGAGTTGCTACTTGAGGCGAGAACAGCCGACGCTGTTCGGTGCGGTTAGGGAGAGTTTGCTTTGCTTGGAAATAGTTTGTCTTGCTTTTGAAGGAGAATTAGCGTAAGATGCGCACGGTGATTGGTTTAGAGGCGTAAGGAGGAATTTCTGAAGGATTTATTATAAATGCTCTCGCTACGATTTGGAGTTTCAACGCAGGGAATTTGTATGAATTAGCCGTTCAGGGCAAACGGTGCTTCGGTTTATGCTAAGGAAATCTACAGGATTCTCAACTTTGAGTCTGACTTGTAGTTTGTTCTGAGGGAATTTAAGGAATGACTTCATTTTATTCTAAACGAATCTGAATGATTCTAAACTTTGAGTTTGGCTGGTGCTTTGTACAGAAGGAATTTGAGGAACTACTGCATTTTATTCGAAGCCAGCCTGAAGGATTCTAAACTTTGAGTGCGACTGGTACTTTGTTCGGAAGGAATTCAAAGGATTTCTGCGTTCATTCGTTTCAAGGCGGAAGGAATTTAAACGATTTCTCATCTCGAATGTTTTCTCTGGCGACTTTATCCCCCACTGGTGTGACTGTGTGGAATCTGATGCGCTACGACCCTCGTGCGAGGAATTTCTGTGATTGTTTGAGCCGCGGAGATGGATAAGGGCGAAAGGGCGAGATCTCTGACTGCGTCCGGGTCATGGCCAGAGTCAAGTCCAGGGTCGCCGGCTGTCAGGGTGAAGGGGCAGCAGAGGGCTGAGAAGGGCAAGTCCGAGGGGTCGAGGGGTTCGGAGAGTGGGGGCAGTTTGCCCATGAGGCGGCAGAGCATGAGTGGGGTCGTTAGGTACGTATTTGGGGCATTGAAGGCAATGGACATTAGTTATGAATGACTTCGTATCATGTGACTTTGTCATGTGATCAAATCACGTGATCATGTCTTGCCGTCGTGTCACATGATCGTGTTGTGTATTCATGTCATGTGATCATATAGAAAGATCATGTGTCCATGTCATGCGCGATCGTCTACGACGCTGTATCATGACGAAGATGATTAGCGTCTCCCTCCTCGCTTATCTAGACTTTGGACTGGTACAAAGCGGCAGTGGTTGAATAACCACTGTCGATTAGGTGGATAGTTTCTGTTTTAAACTGTGTCATAACGAAGTGATTAGGCGTCGCCCTCCTGCTTTATCCAGTCTATGGACTGGCGAATATGTATCGTGGGTGGAAGTGTTGAAGGGTGACCAGATAGAGCAGCCTTTAACGGCATCTTACGGCTGCCTGGCTCGTTCAAACACGCCTGACCTGACCTTACTTGACCTGACCTGACCTGACCTTACCTTTGGTTATCTCACCTGACCTTGTAACTTTACCTTCTGACCTGACCTAGCGTAATATGACGTCACACTACCTTGACCTCACCTCATGTATTTACATGTATATTCGTTTATTATAAATCAACGAAGGGTGACACACCGCATCACAGCTTTCAGTCGGGGTTTCCGTTAGAGCCCAAAAGAGGACGTACTTACGTCCTGACCTAGAATTTTGAACGTAGCTCATTTCCAACGGCGATCACACCGGACTTATAATATGACATAACCGAATACCCAATCACAAACACTTTATCATCAATATTTAAGACGTATACGTCGTATATTGTTCATTGTCCTATATGCTTAGTGCTTGGCGCTATTCGTCCGACAATAAACAAATGGACGTATGCAACTCGCCAATGCAATTTTACTTACGCCTAGACCGAAAATTTTGTTGCGGACGTGAAAACAGACATGTGGGTATTAACGGAAACACTGCTTACAGTGTAAAGCGATAATAGTAATAATGGTAATAAAGAATATATTTTCAGTGTTATGACAAAGAAATGTCTGTGGATATTACCGTCTTACCTGACCTAACTTAATCTGACGTCACCTTACCTAACTTACCATACGCTATGGTACTGTATGCTTCCCCTTACCTTATCGTGCCCGACCTGATCTTACATTCCTTACCTTATCGTACCTTAACCTTATCTTGCCTTCCTTACCCGATGTGACCTTACCTTATCTTACCTTGACCTTATCTTAACTGCCTTACCCGATCTGACCTTACCTTCTTTACCTTACATTTTCTTACCTTCCTCACCCGATCTTACCTTACCTTATCTTACCATACCTTATCTTGCCTTCCTGACCCGATCAGACCTTACCTTCCGTACCTTCCCGTTCCCTTCGTTACCTGCGAGAAGTGCTTTTACACGTGTGTCTATGTTCGTGTGATGTCAGGTGGTTCAAGTACATAACGGATGCAGCTGAGGCGTACAAGGCGAAGGACGGAGGGAAGGGCAAGAGACCAACGACGTCGATCGGAGGAACCGATTCATCGTCCGTCAATCTGTCCGACACTCAGGAGGCATCGATCGACGACAACGAGGCATCCTCCTCCTCCTCCTGTCGACGCAAGGACAAACTACCGGCCAATGACGCAGCCACCGACAGCGACGAGTAAGCAGAGGAGGACGGTCACTGTCTGGGGATACTGCGGGGAATGGGAGAGATTGGGAGGAGGAGGAGGGGAGGGGAGGAGCAGAGAGGGGAAGAAGAGAAGAGGGGAGGAGAGTATGAGGAGGAGGAGGAGGAGGAGGAGAAGGGGGTTGGGAGGATGAGAGAAAGAGAAAGAGGGAGGAAAGAAGAAGAGAATTTGGAGGAGGAGAGGAGGAGAAGGGAATTGGGAGAAGGAGAGAGGGAGGAGAAGAGAATTAGAAGGAGATGATGATGATGATGGTGGTGGTGGTGGTGGTGGTGATGATGATGATGATGATGAGGATGATGATGATGATGATGATGATGATGATGATGATGATGATGATGATGATGACCACGACGACGACGAGAAGAGTATGGTGATGATGGATGATAATGATGTTGATGGTAGAGAATGACAGGAGATGATGATGATGATGATGATGATGATGATGATGATGATGATGATGATGATGATGATGATGATGATGATGATGATGATGATGATGATGATGATGATGATGATGATGATGATGATGATGATGATGATGATGATGATGATGATGATGATGATGATGATGATGATGATGATGATGATGATGATGATGATGATGATGATTATGGTGATGATGATTATGGTGATGATGATTATGGTGATGATGGATGATGATGATGTTGATGGTAGAGAATGACAGTAGATGATAGATGAGACAGAGAGGATACAATTGAGGATGAAAATAACGACACCAATTATTGAGATAAGCAGGACGTTGCTGTTGCGTCATCATCGTAATCTGCCTCGGCAGCTGCCACCGTTTATCAGCCTTGCCTCATAATATTAGTTTCCTTAGAACGTCTCTACTAATTGCTGTCTAAGAATTGACTAATCGTTGCTTGAATTACAGCCGTCAACCGGATGATGGCGTTGATATCGAATCAGACGATAAGAGAGAAAGAGCCGACAGTATGGAGAGCGTCGGTCGGGTCGAGGTGTTGAACTTTGAACCCCCGCAGCTCGTCCAGCCGAACGAGGTGAAGGTGTCGCGAATGGAGGTCATGGAGAAGCTGGAACCCGTTAAGACTCCGTTAGGTTGGATTCTGGATAGTAATTACTACTGTAACTAGTTGTAACAGTAAATTATAATTGTAAGTAAGCATAGAATTTGGACAATCGTGCCCGTGGAATATTATTGTTCATGCTAGAACACTATTGTTCATGCTGCAACATTATTGTTCATGCTAGAACACTATTGTTTATGCTAGAACACTATTGTTTATGCTAGAACACTATTGTCATTCAATGGTGCTTCAGGTGCAAGCATTATCAAAACAATGCAGTACGATAGGGTCTAGTCAGAATCCAGTAGGGTCCAGTCAGAATCTAGTAGGGTCCAGTCAGAATCCAGTAGGGTCCAGTCAATCAATCAAAGATTTACATTGTAATCATTATTTACCATTGTTGACACAACCAGTGTTTACAGATCAATTCAATTGTAATTCCAATGTTCCCTCTAATTTTTTTCCGCCGTGCGCGCATTGGCCTGCCGCGTGAGCAGTAACATTTTGTGATATTTAAGGCCTACCAAATATATGTAGGTGCAACGTTGTACGTCTGTTCAAGTTCTCTGCCCCTGGGCAGGCTCTAACTTCGAATGGCCAAATGCAACTCGAGAAGTTTAGGGATGTGGTTTCTCGTTGCCTTTCCATCGGAGTTTTTACTGAGACACCATCTCCTGCGTTGATGTCCTCCATTGTCCTTCTTTCAGACTTCTTATCTCGCGGGACTCGATTATACGGGCGAGGACTCAGTCGTCCAATTGTTCCCAGCAGGGTTACCTCGTGAGGGTGGCGTGGGCGTGGTGGGCATTTGGGGTAGCAAAGGCGTTTAGAAAGGATTGTTCCTCCAATTTCACCATAAGACTTACATTAAAAGCCTGGAAATCGCAGGCTTAAGTCAAGTCGAAGTAAGTTAGTAGCATTTATGTGAATGTGACAACAATGTAATAGAATTGTATATAATTATTACGGAATTAGGCCTACATATAGCCTGTAGACACATTTCAAATTGAACAAATGTAATTGACAAGCACAACATCTTCAAGTTGTGTGCCATTATATGCCCGGTCAAACATCCGATGACGCCAATCAACATAGCAACTAAATAAGATTAATCGATTCACAATACTACTTTCCACGATTGCATTACCAGCGTATACATGGTTCAAGTTGTTTCCTAAACAATTACTTCACGTCTGTAAAATCTGTAACAATTACTTCACGTCTGTAAAATCCTTGTAGGGTAGGCTATAAAAAGGCCCAAAAATTAAGCTTAGATTTTCTTGCGTCCGTCTTTGTGAGATTGCTAAAGAGCATAGCCTACACATGATTCAGGTCTATTTATTTGACCAGAATAAAAATCTTAATTCTGAATACACAGTCCAGGCGGTCAACCTGAAGTCGATTACGCATTTTGTCTTCGTTGCATTGAATACGGCTGAAGCCACGTTCACACTGCATGCTAGATGAATCGGTAAATATCTTGAAAATTCCTACCTTAAAGTTTTCGATTGCAATGTATTTAAAGTCACGATACTGCTTGCAAGGCTGTTTCTCGTATTCGTCGCCATGGCAGTTTTGTCAAGTAGTTTACAGTATTTCACTGCTAATCTAGCAATCTCGGTTTGCCCAAAAGCATAACTTTCTGTGTCTGCCAACAGGCACAGCTCACTTTCCATTTGACTATTTCATCTTCTGGAAATCTGCAGTCATATGTAGTGTGTAGCCTACAGGTCACATGGCTTTGTAGAGAGAGACAGAGACAGACTGCTGCAGAGACAGAGTGAGAGAAACCAGAGAGAGCGAATGAGACAGCGAAGAAAGACGAACAAGGTAGGTATTATGTCGAACACCCTCGGTCATGGGTCAGAGATGAGTGATCTGCCGTAGAAGGCATGCAGCTGTTGTAAGCTTCCGAATCATGCCTGGCTGCATATTGGTGTGTACAACTGAGTACGGCTTCTTCTGTGGATCCACTACTCTGACACATCGGGTGACTTAGACATACCCCACACATACGAATACACCTGTCGCCGTCTGTATCAATTAGGTCCTATCATGGAGCGTCCGTCCTATACAGGCTATAGTACAGAGAGGCCGAGATCTACACGGGAAAACATTTCTTATCACAAGCCTTGTTTGGCCTTTTGAACATCGTAGGTTAAATATGTCATCAGCTGGAACAACGGGCAAAATTTAACATCGAAAATAAAAATTAGAGCTCACGAAATTTGTGCGCTAGGAGAAAATGTTGTGCGCTAGTTCGAAAAGCCGTGCGCGCGCGCGCACGCGCGCAGCTTAGAGGGAACATTGAATTGTAACCGAACATTTATAGCACCACTCAAATCAGCAGCGCTCTCGACCCTCATCACTGCCAGCACCGGCAAAAAGAAAGGTTTTCAAGCGTCTACGGAACTGAAAAGGAGAGAGGGCAAGAATGCCAAGAAGCTCTTGTTGGAGGGACTGGGGAAGACTGTTCTACTGTTCTAGGCTGAAGGACCCAGTTGATACACAGAGAGGCTACAGTGGGAGGTTCAGAAGGGATCTAAATCCTGCTAGCTAGGGCCAGCCAGAATCCAGTAGGGTCCAGTCAGAATCCAGTAGATTCCAGTCAGGATCCAGTAGGTTCCAGTCAGAATCCAGTGGGTTCCAGTCAGAATCCAGTAGGCTTCTGACACAACCAGAGTGGTCCCTTTCGGATTTCAACTTAACCCATTTGCATCTGTAACAAGCACTACTTAGAGCTATGCCTCTGAAGATCTTCTTTGTGTTTTGTGAATTTATTTATTTATTTGTTCGTTTTATTGTTTTAATTAGATTTCTTGCGGGAGAAGAATCGTTTGATAGAGAAGACGATGACAGAGAAGAAGCAGCTTGTCGCCAACCTACTGAATATTCCTCTCCATGACTACGACCACATGGCAGAGGTTGCTAAGCAGCGCATCAATCATCACTTTAAACCAAATCAACTTCTGTCAAATGCTGTATTGTTCTAGAATGGATGGTTCGTCTGGTGGGACCTGATATGTGGATTAAAGAGTGTATTGTCAACATATAAATCATAACATCAAATGCAGTGTATTGTCACCTTTGTGAATTATATGTGTGGACTATCTCAAATCAATGCAGTTATTATCAGCTGTATCTTTTGTGTGTAAGTATATTTACACACACAGCTCAGGAGACAGTTTCTAGACATCTTAAGATGCACCTGTTGAACTCACATATGTAAGGCTGCCATGTTAAGCCCCCGTGTGAGGTTCTAGAAGAGCTTCACAAATAGCCATATACATAAATACATACATACATATATACACATATACATGTATACATACTAGGGCTGTAGATTTTAACGATTGATTTATCGATTAATCGTTTAATGATGTCGAGCAGCCCGTTTCTGGAGTAAACAATACAATGATAGTGTGAAACGTTTGAGTGGAAAATTAAGCAATTGTTCTGCATATAAGGTAACTGCTGATGGAAAAGTCGAAGATGGTGACAAAATTAACTGTCTTCATTGCAATAAACAGTTCGCTTACTGCGGTTCAAACACTTCGCTGACATAGATCAATGACCTTCAGCACAAACATCAGTGACTACATTTCTAACAGTTTTTCACGCTTTACGTAACAGATACCAAATTAATCAAATTTATTCGATTAATTGAACTTAAATTTTGGAGTTTGGATGATTCCAGAGTTTAACAACATCTTATGGCAACAAAGGCCGTTGACGTCGACAGAAATTATTTTGAACAGCTCTCACCATTTATTTTATTAATCGATTCATTTATATTAATCAGTACCAGCCGTAATGCATACCTATATAAACACTTGTATTTATATGCATTGAAACGTCAAAGTGTATACATATGTACATAGATGATAATACATATATATATATATATATATATATATATATATATATATATATATATATATATATATATATATATGTGTGTGTGTGTGTGTTTGTGTTTGTATGTAGATTGCGGGTGAGGTGTTCGAGAGTGAAGACGTGAAGGAGTTGCTTTTTGGGTCACTGGCCAAAGCGGACGAACTGACCGTTCTGATTAACGAAGGACTCGACGATTCTCTTCGATCACGGATGGATTCGCTTGGCGAATCACGACATGGCAGCACAGGTTGCGACCTCTTCTCTGATTGGCTGCTGTTCAGTCATCTGTTTCTTTGTTGTGATTATTATAATATTTGTTATTATTACTATTATTACTATTATTAAATTCCATTATACTTTCTGAAATTACATTATATTTTAAAATTCCATTATAGTTTCTGAAATTACATTACATATTTTTAAATTCCATCATAGTTTCTGCAATTACATTGCAGTTTTTTAATTCCATTATTTTTCTGAAATTGCATTACATTTGTTAAATTCCATTATTTTTCTGAAATTATGTAATTTTTCTGTCAGTAGCATCTCGAAGGTCGGCGACCGACGAAGGAGCGGAGGACAGCGTAACTTCAACGTTGTCGTCAGGGCTTGCAACGTGTTCCGAACTGACTCACGAGCTGGCGCAGTCTCGGACCGACCGCCAGGGGGCCAGTGCCGGTCCAACGATCGTCCTGCCAAGCTCACGGCTCATCTCAATCACAGGGCAACTGCAGAGGCATCTGGTCCAGATCGTGGTAGGTTTTGTTGTGCGTTGAAACAATGTTGTGCACTTATGGTATGTTGTAAAATGGTTAATAAAAGGTAAATGCAAGAACTTATGTACATGGCATTAATTAATTATTTCTGAAATTATGTAACGTTTTAATAATAATTGAACTGTTCTTTGAGAACAATGTCACGTTATGGGTCGTCTAACTCTGCAGCTGAAGACTCTACTGTGACAGTTTGCGACTGCAGGGTAGGAAAGTTCCCGTAGTTTTGTTCTTTCATCTTCTTTGAAAGCAACATTAACTTTACTTGAACGGATTTCACTTCTGCATATACAGATCATGTGCAGAAACTTCTGCAGGGAAGTGGGGTAGATCGGGATAGTTAATGCATAGAGTTATTATTAAAGACGAGACCAGAATAGTGAACAACATAGCAGCGCCACGTGAGTAAAATGAAGAAAACTTCTCGTGGTCTGAATTTTAAGTAACATTTTGTGAAGAGTTGTGGGGGCCGGATGGAAAGTGTTGGCGGGCCGGATCTGGCCCGTGGGCCGTGGTTTGCTCTAAGAGGTCACAAGATGTAATATTTTCGTTCGTAACGACATTTAACATCATATAGGCTAGCCCAGAAAGCATCTTTGATTTGGTTTTACCGTTCTTTGACTCTGATTTCATAGGACGTGATATTAAAGAAAGATCTGGAAAAAGACTCGCCGGCGCTGGCGGCCGTCAGAATCACCGACGAGTCCAAGTCATCGCGACTCTCGACTCAAGGCGTCTTGCCATCTCAACCGGAAACAACCGGTCGAGTCGTCTGCTCCTCGACGGTTGAGCCAACCGAGGAACTGGGACTGGCATCATCAGACCAACCACGTCTGTTCTCCCTTGCTAATTAAATAATTATCCATTCGTAATTAGTTAGTTTATAAAGACACGTGAAAAGACCTGGTTAATTAACTGCCTTCATATATTAATTAATGTACTGGTTTAATTTAAATAATTTATTAGGACACCTGAAGAGCCCTAGTTAATTAACTGCCTTCGTGTACTAATTATTTACTGATTTAAATAATTTATTATGACATCTGAGGAACCCTAATTAATTTACAGCCTTCATATACTAAATAATTTACTGTAAACAAGAGCATGTCCGTAAGTCCCGACTTAATTAGTTAATTAAATGCCTTTGATTTGGACTGATTGTTATGCTGGGAGCAAGGAACTGTGTGGAGATTGGAGGGGTAGTAGCTAGAGCCCTTCATCTTTTGACGGACTTCACTTGGTCAACTGAACTTGGTTGATATATGATAATGAATATATATTTACTGAATCATTATTTCAATGACTGGTTAAGTATGACTACGACATCTTAATTATTTAATTCACTGCTTAATTATTTAATTTACTCTATAATTGTTTAATTAATGGTTTTTATTGATCATTACTATAGTCTAGTGTCAACTGAAAGGTTGGGAGTTCAAATCCCCATCAGGGCAGAAATTTCTTTCGAGATTTCTGCACCACCTGTGCCCCTATCCATCTCTGCTACGATATCACATGTGCATTGTCATTGCAAAGATCAAATGGCGAGGAGAGGACATATGCCGAGACTAAGAAAATGAAGTCGTTAATGCTTCTTCTTTTAATGCTTCTACTTCTGTGCTTTTTAACTTCTGCATCTCATTTTTGCCGTTTCGTTTTTCAGGCAGCGTCAAATTGTCGGCTTCACTCGTCACATTCCCCGTTGTCATGGAACACGTCGAAGTGATCGAAGTGGAGACGATTGTTCCGTCTGCCCCGCTTCTTCCGCTTTCCACTTCAGTCCAAGGCGGCGAAGACTTAGACAGTAGCCCCACCACCGCCAACATTAGCATAGTTCCCGCTGACAAATCCGAAACGACATCGAAAAGCCGCGAGACGTAACCGGCGCTTGGTTCGCACTACGTCTCTGGCAGGCTGGTGCCTTGCTCTCCTGCATCGCAAAACATTAGAAGTGCATTGAATATGAGAACACCGCTTGAAATGTCGCTCTCTCGCCTGCTCGCTCGCTCGCTTCAAGATTTTGCAGAGACGGATGCTTTGTGCGAGAGGGTTGAAGATGCTCGAGTCACCGGTTTTCTGTAACATGCTGCACTGGACGCAACCAGCGTTGATATATCGACCGGTTTGCTACTGGTCTACGGTGATTGTTATAGTCGCCCGATTCCAGCTTTTAGGGAATTTTTTGTGCCGCGGATCTAGGCACATTTGGAGGATTTCTCTCGTGAAAGCGCACCGTGTTCTTTGATGCTTTTTGCTGCGTTTCATTTCAATTAGTTACGTACGATTTCCTTGCACGGTGGAGTTTTTAAACCTGCAACGGTTCGATGTTTGTTGCCTTGCGCATGGCACAAAACTTTAACTTTAGTCGACGGTAATGGACGGCAAGTTGCAATGTTGATCGCGTTTAATGCGTCATACGGATGGATTATATGTTATGTTGCGTCGATGTGTTATGATGATCGTGTAAGCGTTAAGCGTGCCGTCGCATGTATTTGCTTTAACGTGCAATGCCGATTTTATTTGCGTTAACTTGTTGCGTCAGTATTTGTGTTGACGTGATCTGTTCCTGTTAACATGTGGTGCTGATTGTACCGGTATTGGTGTTAAGACGTCACGCTGTTTATGTTAACTTGTCACATTGATGTGTGGTGCTGACTGTATTTATCGTAACGTTTGATTTTAGCACAATTAATAATCTATTTATCGTAGGGAAAATCAAAATCCAAAATGCAAATGTCGTAGACAGCGCAGCTATTAATGATTCGCTAATTGTGCAGAGAATTTGAGAGAATTACAGAATGAGAACGAATTCATAGAGATTGCCCGTACCTGCAACTGATTTCGCGCCAATGAATTATTTGAATTTTTTAAAGAGATGAGTCAAGATTGTTCGTAGATGTAACAACTGATTTGACAACAAATGATTAAGTGTATTGCTCCGCTAGCTTCGTCAATTTATTTGTGTGTGGACTATGTTTGTTCAACCCTGTTCTGATGTAAAGTTCAGCCACTCAAGTCACGATGTATAAAACGTCTTTCTGCACTGGTAATTTACAGTGTTTAACATCTTGTCAGGACCATTGACTCCTCCTTTCTCCAGGTGTGGACTGGCACTACCATTCTTCTTTGTTTTTCTTGTGCTTAGCTGAACTGGATTTTGGGGTTTCTAATTATTGGTTTATTGTAATAATATCAGTATTTGTTGACAGAAGATAAAGTTATTATTTATAATATATAATATAATTAGCATAATATTATTTTGTTAGATTTTTATATTTATTATTAATATTATTTTATTATATTTTTTGATTAAAACGAATTAAATTAAGTATTTACTTTCAATAAAAATTAAAGGTGATTAAATTGACTGTTTGCTCTCAGTTAGCAGTCAGAGTTATTGCTATTAATGCAAATATTATTTATTCAGAATTTGTAAAAGTTAACAATTTGTGTGGAGTAGTTCTGCAATGGCCAATCTCGATAAATTATACATTGTTATTACTACTGTTAATTTTTAACCCAAGGGTTATTAATATTGGGAATAAATATTGTAATTGTGTTTCCAAGGTCACAATGATCCTTAGCATTCAAAAAACTTCAAAAATTTCACTGTGGGTATTGTGATTATTGTAGATTTTGTACTTTTTTTGTTCTGAAATGGCTCGTTTTCATTGCTGGTTCTTTTGATGGAAATGATACTGACAAAAACTTCTGAAGTGCTAGACAAATATAGAGAAGTGCTGAGAGAGAAAAATACTAGTCTTCCTATTATCTCCTCATATTCGAACAAGGCAGTATTATTATTATTTTATTATTATACATGTAAGGTTATTATTATTTTGTATTATGATTTACCATAGGGGTTCGTCATAGTCTTGTGGTTAGAATGCTTGACTGTCGGGGTTCAAAACCCTACCAGGGCTGAAATTTGTTTCGAGATTTCTGTTCCACCTGCACCCTCAGCTATGACGAGTACACTGACTGCATGCTGTTGGTGGGAAGATTACACGGCGAGGGAGAAGACTGGCAACTAGCCCTCATATATGCTGAGGCTAAGAAAATGAAGTCGCTAACATTCATACCCATGGCTGCATCAGGGCTAGGTAGCTTCAGGAACGTCTCTTCTTTATTGGCATATTATTGCATCAAGGCTGCCACGAGCGGATTACTATTAGCCATTTTCAGGCCTTTCTCTAAACCTTCTTTTCCTGTTAGGGCCTACCTCCACTCGTGTGATGATTTACAAAAATCGGTGCAATACGAACTCCAATGAATATTAATGTTTTATTTAAATTGGTCTGAAGTTAAACATATTCAGTTGAGTCAGTTTTATGCCAAAGATCTATAATGTATTACTACATTTGAATATCTGTCATGCCTGATCTGCCTGTTCTATTGTTGTGTGTGTCTGTCTGTCTGTCTGTCTGTCTGTCTGTCTGTCTGTCTGTTTGTCTCTGTGTATCTCTATATGGACCTCCTCACTTTGAAGCTGTAGTATGTTCAGTCAGAGTCATCAGTGCACGATGTAAGATTACTTGCTTTGGTTGAAACTGAATTGGTTTTTACTGTGTAAAGTATAAGCAGTTCGATCGGGGTAAAGAGATGTGTTGGGGTTATAAACCCCTCGATTTCATGTTCATTTCGTTTTCTTTTTCTACTAACCTGGAACCTTGGAAATGCAAGTTTAGAGCAATTAGAAGCTTAAATATACTAAAATAAAACTCGTATTGTTTAGACAATTTATTAATAAATACATTTGTTAAATTGTTACAAATAAATAAGCCTTGTGTTAATATATAACGTTTTCATAAATAAGTCTTGATTTATAAAAATAAATAAGTTGCTCCATAGTGCAGAGTTTCTCTTCGCTAACTAAACTCGGGTGGCTACACTTGAGCCTCTTTGGTTGAAATGATGTCAAGTGCTGCTTGGATTACAGCTGGACTTCCTGTTTTGGGGCCATCCACATATTACGTACGCACTTAGGGGGGGAGGGGGGTCGGATTTTGGCGATTTTGCGTACGGGTGCGAACGGGGGGGAGGGGGGTAACAAAATGTGTACGTACACAAAATAAATTTCTAATTATGACGTCCACATTAGCCTATTTATAACTCTGTATTATCCTATAGTCGTCCCATGGCATTTTATTACATTATATAAAAGCCATGTGCAGTTATTCTGTGCTGTGAACGACACCTATAATTTGTCTATATTGGCCCTTCAATAATCTGGCCTAAAGTGCAGACAGGCTGCCTGGAGACACTTTCTGCAGCTGGTCATCGGGGGGGGGGGTGCGTCAAATGTACGTACTCAGGGGGGGTGGTTGAAGAAAGTACGCTTGCGAACAGGGGGGAGGGGGTCCAATTTTCCCGGATTTTTGTGTACGTAATATATGGATGGCCCCTTTATCGAAATTTACATTCAAGCGATACAAAGGTTCCCTTGTAGAACTTCATCTGAGCCAACACGATAAAGCGTTGCAGATGTAGAGGTATTCCATGATTTGAAACCTTTTCCAAGGCACCTCGTCAGTGTAGTTTGTAAAACACATGAATCCAAGCCTTCAGGAAGTACACAGGAGCGTCATTTATAATACATGTCACCATAACAGAAGTTCTGCTATGAAGTGGAGAATTTAGTTCGGCCTTTGAAACTGGCCTCGTCATAAGAAAACCTTGTTACTTAGCAGTTCTTTCATACATCTTGTGAAGACCGCATTGTAACAGGCCGCTCACCTTGTCACCTTGTGCTGTCAGCTCGTGGAGCTCTAGCGATCGTCCTCGAGAACACACTCCATTGTTTCCTATTCGATGACAAATCTCTTAATTTCATTACGATTCTCTTGGCAAGTTAACAGGGGTGGTTTGCCATTGCCTTCCCCTGGTTTTGCCTGCCGTGCCCGTTCGTTCCCCTTCCTAGGAAGGGTACCAACGGTCCGCACCACGAGAAGGTGGGCACGGAGGACTTTGGTTCACCAGCCCAGGTCGGATCCGAGTCTACGCTCATCAGAGACGTCGGTCAGGTCGCCTCCCCGTTTTACTCTGTATTAGAGTGACTGGTGAACCTTTGCGGACCTGGTGAACAGGCCGCTAGTTTATATAAATCCAGGTGATCAGATCCGCACACACTATAGCCATCGAGCAGTTCCTTGTAGATACATTCATGTCTTAATGCCAGGATATTTGCCCGCGACGATTACGCAGATGGAATTGTCCTGTTGGTAATGGTAACGGCAATTGGAAAATTTATATAGCGCCATTTCAAGACAGATTGATCAGAGGTGCTCCCGACCTAACACGTGAGACCACGATCGAAAAAATGTTAATCCGATGCCACGCGTTTTCACATAAATAGAATTAACTAACATACCAGAATATAACAAGTTCGTCTCCTAACTATATACAGTAGCACCACTTGGAATAATGTACCATGGAGTTGTTTCGTCCATAAATTACGTCCACAAAGAATGGGGGCTGAGAAGTCATCGAAGTACGGACAACAGGAAGGAGTTGCAAGGGTAGCTTAATCTAGGCCTTAGTACACCTCTTGCGCGCGGACGTCCGTGAAGGGGGTGGGGTATGGCAATGGCAAATGTGGACAAGGGAAGGGACGACCCAAAGTAGGTGATTTGTAGACATGTTTATGGCCGACCCCTTACAACATAAAAGGAAGTCATGACGAGATTTCTATGCAGACGGTCCGAAACGTGACCGTCTTGCGGCACCCAATGACGGGTGTGGTCCAGCACTTGTTGCTAGTCGCTGCCGTCCTCTGGAAGGTACACTCCCAGTTCCTTAAGTAAGTTGTTCACTTCTTCTGTCGCTCGATTATTCACATCCGCCGGATATTCGACCGACTGGTTTGGCGTCAGATGGTTACCAATGGCAACACCTGCCATTTTATGTCGTGGCGAGCTGAGACAATCGTGACTTCTGCATAGTCTCTGATTCTCGTAGTTTGAGCGACTGCTCAGCGGCCGAGCGTCTGGGTCAAACGAAGTCTCAGTCGATGAACACGTATCAAGAGCACAGCGAACCGGTCGATGGCATTTCGCCAGAAGCGGGTCGTTCTTTCCCGGCACACCACCGTCCACTTCATCGTCCACCAACAGAAGACCCTGATTGCTGCTCGATGTGGAAACGCGGCTGGATGGATTCCTCCTGTTTCGACGCACGGTTTCTTCGTAACTTGGTTTCGATAAATCCCGGCCGAAGTCCGGATCTGTTTCGACAGCGCTTGAAACGGCGCTCAGTCGCTGTCGACGCGCCAGGGTGTTGTACGACTTAGTGTCTTCGACTTCGGTTGTGTGGACCATTGGCTGAGTGAAAAGGTGGTCCACTTTCTCGTTGAATAACGGCGGTTCCGACCGGAACTAGAAGGAACAACAGCAAGAGAATTAATGACAGCAAGAGAATTAATGACAGCAAGAGATTGACGACAGCAAGAGAATTTACAACAGCAAGAGATAAACGACAGCAAGAGAATTAACAACAGCAAGAGAACACCAGCAAGAGAATTAACAATAGCAAGAAAATTAACGACAGCAAGAGATTAACGACAGCAAGAGATTAACGACAGCAAGAGAATTAACGACAGCAAGAGAATTAACGACAGCAAGAGATTAACGACAGCAAGAGATTAACGACAGCAAGAGATTAACGACAGCAAGAGAATTAACGACAGCAAGAGAATTAACGACAGCAAGAGATTAACGACAGCAAGAGATTAACGACAGCAAGAGATTAACGACAGCAAGAGATTAACGACAGCAAGAGAATTAACGACAGCAAGAGAATTAATGACAGCAAGAGAATTAACTAAAGGAAATAGACAGGTCAAGAACAGTGGCCATGCGTTGGTCTCGTTTTCCAACTACGCTACTTGAATGCTAAGCACAGGACACTCGCTCATTGTGAGCGCTGCGTCAAGTCAATGGGGTTGTCAAGAGATATCGTGTGAAGACAACAGTCTGGTTTAAAGCCTGGAGACCAGAGAAGGAAGGAGACAAGAGGAGCTGTTGTGGTTGTTGGGTTTAGGTGGAAAGAAATGGGAAGGCAGTGGATTGGATGGATGAGGGTAGGATTTCTTAGAGACATGGGACTTTAGTTTAAAGAGGTCTTTCTGCTCACCAGAATATCGCTTGATCCTATGATAGTCCTAGAAAGGACCTAGAGTATCATAGGATCATAGTATCATAGGATCATAGTATCATACGATTGTAGGATCATATATTAGTATTATAGGATCATAGTAGCATAGGATCGTAGTATCATAGGATTGTAATATCATAAGATTATAGTATCATACGATCATAGTATCAAGTCATTACACAACAAATGAGACCAATCCACGTCCCATCAAATGTTTACGGCACGGTGCTGCAAGACCCAGTTTCAGCCAAAGTATCTTTCAACCTCTGGACTTGTATAGTATATGCTACTGAACCCTTTCGTAGATAAGATAAAAGTGTGAAGCAATTATCAAGTCTTTAATATAAATTCACCCAGAGACACGAATAAAAAAATTGCACTTAATCAATGAGCTAAAGCATGACTTGTGACCTTATCAACATGATAAATGGATCAGGTTCTTATCATCGACGCAGAAAACACTCACCCCCGGACTGGTGGCTGTCACTTCATTCACCATTTGCTGCTTATGTAAATGGAATTCATATCGCATTCTAAAACACAACGGTCAATGCAACTGGTTAATTTTAATGAAACAACTTCTTGTAAATTAATATTATCTAACACTCGCAGGGCTGCATTACAGCTAGTGCGGGCCCAGGTGCTGTGATTATCTATATAGCCATCAGTGCGGGCCCAATTACAAGTAAATACAAAATTTTAATGCACTGCCGAAAATGCGGGCCCCTCAAAACTGCAGGCCCAGGTGCTGCAGCACCCTTAACACCCCCCTAATGCGGGCCTGAACACTCGTCCATCCACTCGCTGACCCACTCATCAACTTACCCACCCACCCACTCGCTTACCCACTCACTGACCCACTGATCCACCCACTCGCTCACCCACTCATTGACCCACTCACCAACTTACCCACTCACTCCTCCCCACTCGCTCATTCACATGTTGACCCACTCACCCACACCCACCCACCCACCCACTCGCTCCCTCATTAATCCACTCACTGACCCATGATCACTTACTTACTCACTCACTGACCCACTCGCTCACTCCTGACTTGCTCACCAACTCCTTCGCTTGCTCACTCACCCACTCCCTTACGTGTGAATTGTTTCCTTACTTTGCAACGCAGTACAGCATGGCGACGAGAGTGAAGAGTATGAGTAGTGTCAGAAAGAGTCCAACAAATACGAGAGCTTTGTCTGTGTTGCTCGCTCGAACTGAAACAACAACACATAACATCAGAAACAAACATACAACAAAATCGCCTACAAATATACAACAAAATCTCCAAACATACAACAAACTCTCTTCCAAACATGCAACAAATTCCAAATGAACAACAAAATCTCCAAATGTATAAAATCTCCTCCAACGTACAACAAAATCTCCTCCAAACGTCCAATTTTACCATCACCTGCTAATGACAGCTATATCTTGAAGCCACATCACAATGCAACTTTCAACGTTGTAGCTGTTTTGCTTCAAAAAAACATTATCAAAACATTAGGACTTTGCAACAAGAAAAGAACTATGGTCAACAGTGTCAAAACCACAAGAAATCCATAAATTTTTACAACCACGTAATAACTGATAACAACTAACCCATAAACTGTAATTTATCATCCAAATAATTTTTTACCAAAAAGAACATGGTCAACGGAATCAAAACCATATAAAGTCCATAGTATGACTAAGTTACAACCAACAATTAATCAATAACTGTAACTTATCATCAGAACCCCTGGACTTGGCATCTTGAATACTTGAATTGTCAAAACATCACGATTCTTAACTCAAACGACCATGGTCAACAGAGTCAAAACCATATAAAAATCCATACACTAATAGCCAAGAGACAAAAACTAAGCCGTAAATAGTAATTCATTCCAAGGACCAGATAACCAACCTGAGCCTCCCCAGGGTTGCAGGGGTTGGTGCTTAAGCGAACTCCTCAATCTGTCCCCACTCTGGTACTGGGTTCAAATCCCGGCCGGGTGAGAAATTTGAGCAGAGCTAAATAACAAGCAGGTAAAACCACTCCTCAATAATAAAATTACAGCTATTCCAAAGAAAATGATCTACTTCAGTTCTGCATTACTGAGGGATCAAGTGTAGCTCGGGTAACAAATATTGCAATACCAAATAAATAAACAAATAATAATAAGAAACCAGAGACAAAGAAGACACGTTACCGTGATTGGCAATGGAGGATGTCAAAAGCCTACATCGCATCTACATCAATCTAGGCCAAAATACGGACCCCAGTGCAAACACCAAAACTTTCAAGACCACATCAAAGCTAGCAAGACCGCAGACCAGGGCAACCCACTGCCTCGAAAAG
The DNA here is from genome assembly GCA_963556255.1 of Allolobophora icterica. NCBI lineage: Eukaryota > Metazoa > Annelida > Clitellata > Crassiclitellata > Lumbricidae > Allolobophora > Allolobophora icterica. Next base: position 1,100,048 of record OY744606.1, on the reverse strand, counting down.
CTACTCCACCTTCAACACCCCAGCACCACATAATCACATATGAAGAAGTGAAGATTCACTAATCGTAATCTTGAGACTTCTACAGCTTATTCACAGACGATCAGTCAAATCAAAATCGATAGGCAGGTAGGGTGAAAATCACTCTGAAAAGTACATAAATTATAACGTGTTTTCCGATAGAATGCTCACTGGCACACATGTCAAGTACACTCAGTGTCGGGCTATAGGCCACAGTGACAGTACTCTATTACCCGTCAATTGTGTCCATGTATATTCTGGACTGCACCAATGTCTGCTCTTCCCAGACACTGGCCTACCGTTAAGAACGCGAATGAAGGAAAGCAGGTAAGTACCGTCAATCTTGGCTGGTTTCACTTCGGATCCTCTGTCCTGACATCGAGGTCCAGTGTAGCCAGGATCACAGCTGCAACAACACACAACATCCGTAACGATAAAGGTAAAGGTAACCGTAACACATGTGTTTATATGCCAGAACAATCTGAACTGATCTACGGAGATCTGAACAAATCTGAATCGATCTGAACTGCTCTAAAACGATCTGAATTCACCTGAAGTAATCTACGAAGATCTGAACTGACTTGGCTCGACTTACACACAGTATTTCGTGCGATTGTCCGGTAGCAGACGGCATTCTCCACCGTTGAGGCAGTACTTGTTGTTCTTGGCAGGGCAGAGGATGACTTGGGTCTTAACATCTTCCGGCTGACCACCTGCACCAAAGAGAACACAGCCACCATTAAAACATGGTAAATCGCTAATCCGCCTTAGAATTCTAACTTAGAATTCTAACATAGGCCCAGACATTGTGCATCATCTGCACCATCACTACCACCACCACCATGGCACCACCACCATTATTACCACCACCATCATTACAACCACTACCACCACCTCCCCTTCACCACCCCATCACCACCATTTCTACCACCACTCTTTCACCACCATTACTACCACCACCATTATTACTACCACTACTACCACTACCAATACCATACTGGCACCCCACCACCACCATTATTATTACAACCATTACCACTACTACCACCTTTCTTACCGTTGCGTATTGTCAGAGTCACTGTCGTGCTGTCGGCTGTTGCAAGAACGTTAACAGCTTGACACGAGTAAATGCCTCCATCTTCAGACGACAAATTTCTTATCAGCAACACAGAATTCGTCTTCTGGCTGTTTGAAAGATCCACAGTAAAAGCAAAGCAAGCATTACAAAGAGTTTACACCTTCATTTACTCTTTACTGATCAACTACAACGCGTAACAATTACGGATTCGTCTTTGGTGTGAAGTCAGTTGATGCGTTATGCATTAGACACTGGCACAATAGAAGTTACTAATCACGGGTAAACAGATTACAGTATTAATTACATTGTACACTGCTGTGTTGGATGTTATGCCTATGAATACTTCTATTATTTATGCATGCCGTTAGGAATTAATGAATATCCATGAATTTAGTGTTCATGAATATGCAATAACATGCTGAATATTCATTAGCATAGCATTCTCTGTGGATGCGGCTAAAAGGTTAATGAATCAAGATGATAAGGACTATTAGGACTATTTGCACACAACATTCCATTGCCTCTGGCGCACCAAAACACAGACATAGGAGCTGACAATAGGAGGCGAAAACACACAAATAAGCAGACAAGGAAACACACAATGACAATTATCGTAATGCTCATGAATATTCAACGACATGCTGAATATTCATTAGATTGTGCTGGGATTCTCTGGTAAATGTTTTTGTAAGACACATTTTTCTGTATACCCTTGAAGGCAGCCACGTTCCCAGTGCCACGGCTGACCCACATTGTCCCATTGGTGGCAAGTTTTATGGGCCCAATGTGGGTCAACAAATGTTGCCCTTGGGGATTTTAATGACTAGATGATACATCATCTAGCGTTATCAATATTTTCCTTTCTATGTGGGACACTCTAAAGCTAATTGTTTAGAGTGCTGGCCTTGTAACAGGGAGAGTACGAGTTCGATCAACCTCCCTGAGATGGTTACTGTGTAGGACCTTGAGCAAGTCCTTCACTCACTATTGCTCACCACCATCGATTTATGTGTTGTCATTAGATAGTGGTGCTTAATAAATGCATAATAATAATAATAATAATAATAATAATAATAATAATAATAATAATAATAATAATAATAATAATAATAATAATAATAATAATAACAACAATAATAATAGGATAAGTTAACTGAAAACAGTCAATTTAATTAGTTAATATTAATATAAAAATATGAACAATAAAAGCAAAAATAATAATAAAAATAATAATAATGTTTTATGACAAGATGATCCTAGGTTTCAGAAGCATATTCTGATGTTGTTCCTATGCAATGAACTTTTCCTTTCTACCTTTTAATGACTAGGTGTTCGGAATCCTTGGAAGTCAGCGGTTGATCATTTCTGTACCAAGATATCGCTGGAAAAGGTCGACCCTTTACCGTGCACTTGAGGGTGACGTTGGAGCCAGCCTTTGCTGGTGACAGTTTCTTCGGAGCCAATCTTGCGCTTGGCTTCTGTGCTGAAATCAATAATAAAAAAAATCGTGAAATCATGAACAAAGGTACATTAATTAGTATCGATCCAGGTATTACCTAATTAATCAATTAATCGGAATTTATATAGCACCCCTTCAAGATCTCTCTACTCAACAGGTGCTCCCAGCCCAGGCTTACATTACTACTGTAATGTAAGATACAGTTTCGAGATATACTGTAAGGTTACCAACTTTATTACCAAATGCAGGGCCTATAAAACGTAAGGTAAGGTATCGGCATGGTTACAGATGGTAACCTCTGTAGCAACCAGGCTCGGATCCCCACTGGACATCTCTGTACAACCCTCTGATATGACGCAGCGCTCGTGAATACGCCAGTGCCCTGCTCTTAGCTTATGAGTAGCACCTTAGAAATTTTGAGTCTATGATTTATGGCATTTTTGTACAAAGTCAGGCTACTACTTTCTTAGTAGAAATCCATGAAGTACCGGTTAAAATGTGGGAACAAAATAAATTGGAATGGGTGGCAATCCACAAGCCTCCACAGCTATAAAGAAAAAGCTGAGAACGTGGAGGATTCTATAGCAAGAAATCAATTAAAGTATGAAGGACGTGGCAAATAACCCTTAATAAAAGAATCTAAAAAATTTGCAAATCAAATTCCCAACTTGCCACAAAGCAAGGCACAAGACATAGAAGCACACACTCGGGCTGGTACGGTCCATGCACGCCTACGTAGGGACCCTAACAGGCGTGGCACCCATTCAAACGGGCAGCGGTGGTGAAGGACCTCACCCGATCAATTCATGGACAAATGATCGGGTTCGAGATCATAGAAAAACACCTACACTTAACACTTAACATTTTACACTCGAGAAGACATCGTTAGCAGGTCCCGTAAGTACCCGCCGGTCCTCTGCAGCGCTGTCACCCTAAACTCGGCTCAGAATTCCTCGCAAAACGGTCTGTTTAGAACATCAATGGGGCCGCAAGACCGAAGACAAGTCAAAGGTCAAAGTTGGTGACTTGTGACTGATCAACATCTCACGGGTGAGCGACTTTCAATGTCCATCTCGAGTCAGTGATTTTGCCAAGAGTCGTTTGTTGATAGATATTTATGGGTACTTGTTACAATCTGTTTTAGTGTTCGTATACAGGGCGGACTTTTCAAATTCCTTGGCTATAGACTGAACTATGGAGCACCATCCAGATGCAACACATTTCTGCACAAAGTTGTAATGTATGTAACCGTAATGCAACGTAATGTACTATTTTGGTGGTGTAATGTACTAATACAATGTAATTAATGTTACAGTACTGTAATTCATGTAAATGTAATCCAACGTAATTTACTATGACGATGTAATGTACTAATACAATGTAGTGCAATGTTACACAGTTGTGTAGTGTAGGTAACGCAACGTAATTTACTATTATGATGAAATGGAAGGTTACACAGTCACAGGTATAATTGTTTTTGGGGAGAAGTTTTGTCTTTCTTTGGGATTTGGGGAAGTACTGTGCTGAGTAAAGTTTTTGGAAAGTTTTACTTTTTGAGTGGAATTTCGGCAAGTTTTGTGGCTCTGGCTGAGCTTACTGAAGTTGTTTTGGTACAGTTTACAGGTGTAACGTGTTTTGGGTAGACTTAGTAGGCCTAGTTTTGTTTGTTTTTGGGAGGAATTCGGAGAGGTCTGTACAGTCCTCAGAATAAATTACACTAGATATAAACGGACGGACAGACAGACAGACAGACAGATAAATTAACAGCTGAAGAATTCCAAATATGTAGTCTGATGCAATAACCTCAAGACTAAACTTGAAAGCAATTTATGCAACATAGAACGTTGCAAAATATAATAAATACTGAGATTAATTATGAATAGAAAAAAACAGGTGGATAAATCAGGAATGGTGAATTGGCTGATGACCTGGAAAACTCCGCAGGAAACACAAGAAAAAATTAAGCAAAACTGGAACCCAGAAAATAACCATTGAAATAATGGATTTATTGCTTCCAAGCATCATTTCCACACAGATACAGACACACACACACACACACACACACACACACACACACACACACACACACACACACACACAGATAGACAGACACAGACAGAGAGACATACATACACAGACCGACAGACCTAAACAGACAGCCAGACAGACAGATACAGACAGACACAGAAAGACAGAGACACAGACAGACATACAGACAGACAAACACATACATATACAGACAAACATAGACACACACAGACAGACAGTTGGTCTGGACAGCATCTGTCAGTCTTCCCATATATTCACAATTTTATATATATATATATATAAATATATAGAAATTATATACAAAAATGTGCAGATAAAATCCCATAGTATGCGAATCTCGAATCTATAGATATTGCATATCACTGTATAGATATAAATATATGCACATTCCGATATATATATATATATAATATGATATATATAAATGTATTTGTATATATATATGCATGCGTATGCATGTACTCGTGTATATAACTTATACATTTATATAGCGCCTAAACAATCTCTCACACCCCTTTGAAAGGCAAAGGTAACTGGACTCTCCCTAAGTCACATTACTCTCCGCCAGACACAACATCAGTGAAATACGTTAGCCACTGTTGAAATCGTCAGCCACTTAAATCCCCATAAATCCCGCAACCCCCACCGTCTGCGGGTAAATATAGGACACAGGGGTGGTTAGCAGTTGAGCCCGCTAATTGCTTAACTGCCTCAGCGGCTGCCTGCACCCTGAGTCATGGCAGGGGATGGGAACCCTTAATGGACGGACGGCCAACTGAATGAATTTGTCACTGATGTGTGTAGTGGACTTGATTCATCCGTTGGGCCAGAGTCCGCTAGATCGATTCACTTCGCAGTTGTAACTCGGCCGCTGCTCGTACTCTACTAGTGCCAGTCCGAAGCCTGAATACAGGAGGGGCGACGCTAATCATCTCTGTTAATACTGTTATGACACAGCGTCGTTAGAGATGCCACACGTTCGCAGTTAGACGTTGGTCTCTTTTATGAAATGGAAGATAATTAAGTCAATGAAATTGTAATGATCAAGTCCGGGTGTCTATGAGTAATATACTCTGATACCCAGACGGAGTAGGGATCGGCTGCCCAGCCTGCCCTTCCTTGGAAAGGGCTGTGAACAGTAACACGGCTGTCTAAGGCATCTGAACTGGTGCACCTTAATATAGCGAGAAACAGTAACTTGAGCAGAGTTTAAGGACAGCTACTGTAGAATGTCAACGGGAAGCTTGTTCCAAAGGGATGGACCAACGCACGAGAGTGGACTGTGCACTCGTGTTGACGTACGGCAGCGAGGGACCAGAAGATCTCCACAGGCGCAAGAGAAAAGACTCAGCTCAAACCCGCATATATGTAAAAGTAAAGTTCTCGTGTTAATAGTGCCTGGAACCTGGAGGAGGAGCTCATTTCCCGCTCCTCGGACTATGAGCTGTCAGTGGATGAATAGCTGGGAGTGACTCTGAGAGGGTATCTTGGAGGGGCGCTATATAAGTCCTCTGAATGAATGAATGGATGAATGAATGAATGAATGAAGGATGCGGGTCTTGGATGCGGACGAGTGCATCACAGAACTTACCACTTACTTCTCAGCACCTGTTAAATAATTGTAATGCTTATTATTCTTATTATGCTTATTATACATGCTTGCTGCATGTATGTGTGTACATGCATATATGCAATTTGCCTATAATATTATGAGTACATATGCATATATGTATGTATGTGTGTGTATGTCTGTGTGTATGTGTATTGGTATGTAAGCATGCATATATCATATGTCTGTTAAGGAATCCCGAGTTTACACTTGAATTTAGGAAATGTGGAAGATCCACTTGGCCTCTGTAACCTCACAATGATATCCAAGGGTAAATAATTGGGTTGAGGAATTGTAGCTGGAATACCACGAAAGATGTTACCCCTACTTCCTCCAGATGGCATATGGAGATGGCTAAACAATAGGAGATACCTGGCCTTCTCTGTCTGTCTGTGTCTGTGTGAGTGTCTGTGTGTGTGTCTGTGTGTGTGTCTGGTCTGTCTATCTGTCCGTCTGTCCGTCCGTCCGTCCGTCTGTCTGTCTGTCTGTCTTCTCATTCAGAGTCTTCACTAAATTATTGACCGGATTTTAGTCTGTGAAGAATGCCAAGAATTCAAAGAATGTCGCCATGATATCGTCGGCTGAGGCCAGACAGTGCAGAGTAGTCAGAAGAAGAGATATACGTCCAACCGCCGTCTATATCCTATACATTCGGATGGTATGCAAAGAAATTTACAAAACAGCTCAGTCAAGTCGTTAGGAGCAAAAGACAGAATGACATTTCTCAACAGGAGAAGATGCTTTTGTACGACTGGCCAATGGAATGCAGAAAAGTTCCAAACACTACTAGCATAGCATGGTCCGTAGACGGGGACCTTAAAGGGCGTGGTAGCCCTTCACACGGGCAGCGGTGGTGAAGGATCTCACCGGATCAATTATTCATTGAAAGATGAGGAGGGTGGAGGACATCTGATCGCTATATTTAGAAACGCCTACATTTAGGTTTAGTACTCGGATTTCAAAACACTATAAAAGAAGAAGAGCAGTCCCTTAAGCTATGGGTATGAAGTGTTAGCAACTTCAGTTTGCTCAAGGTCCCTATACAATGACCACCTCAGAGGAGGATTGAACCCGTACCATCCGCGCTACAGGTCGAGCGCTGTAAAAAATCGGGTATACCGTGTCACTATATAGGAACTGGCAATACCCCAGTATTAAGGCATTGGCGGAGTTAACTAATTAGTACCTTATCATTTGCTGATTAGTACCTTACTGGATACTAGCGCAAAATAAATGTGTGAAAGAATTCCAGGCGCCTATCAAACTTTGACGTAATAAATTCCAGTGATTGCACATGTGGTTCTGACGACCTAATTGGTAAATTTGGGCTTAGGGCCATAAATGCCTTAATTGGGTATCGCTTGTCCAGATATGAGGAACACACAGATTGAATGAGAGGTCCGGAAATGAGTCATGGAAAAATGGATTGGACTTCCGGTATACCAAAGACCGCCTAGGGTGGCAGTTACGGTGGTGGATAGTAATAGTGGTGGTGGTGGTGGGTAAAATTAGGAATCCACTCTGACACTAAATACCCTTCAGAGTAATATCTGCCAAGATCAGAAATTAGAATGCTCACAAACATTCTAAGGTGTCTGCTGGTCTCAATCTTCATTCCCTTGATGCTTTTATTTCCCGTTAAAGGCATTCTGTAAAGCCTCTTGAGATATACATGAATATACATATCCACCCATACATGCATATATCCACCCAAACATTCACACATACATGCATATACCCAACCATACATCCAAGCATACACGCAAGTCTGCATGCCTCCGACTACTGTTAGTCATGCTGTGGTTAGACATGACTTTCAAGGCCTGGAGGGCGATTTGCTGCAGCAAAGCTTCCTGGCCGGAAGCCCTTGCTAGTGCCGTAATTTTTAAGTTGCCTCTTATCATGATGACCTTATTCTGACCCCAAGGTTAAACGGTTGACCCATTCTTCTTTTCCCACCGTTATTTGTCATCGGATACTTCTCATAGTTTCACGATTATAGTATGATAAGAAAATTAACAAGTAGTACTGTAGTAGTAGTCGTGGTGGTCAATAGTAGTAGTAGTAGTGATGGTAGACTGGTAGTGGTAGTAGTAGTAGTGCTAGTAGAGATGGTAGTGGTAGTAGTAGTGGTAGTAGTAATAACAATAATACACTAAATGTAACAAATAGTAAGTGTAATATATAACTGATTCATTAGTAATTGTAATAAATAACCGATACTAAGAAAAGTATTATACTAATTAATAAAGTACTTATTGCAATAAAAATTTAATTTGTTCATAAAATGCACAGCAAACATTGTAGTACAAAAGCATATTGTTACACAGTCCGTTGTCTTGAACATTACTGACAATTGTGCTTTCTGCTCAATGTACTACATAAATTGTCATTACTATAGTCCCAGTTGCAATGTCGAATTCAGATTCAACAAAAGATTAGTTTGCATGCACAGCAAGTCCCAAAGTTTAACACTGCATGATGTGTTTGATATTGGTTTGAGCCAAGGCTTTGAACTTGTTGACAGGCTTCTTGAATTTTTTTCGACTGTGGTTCAACCGGTTGTAACTTTTTAAATTACTAAACGTTTCCTACAAGCTGTCATTTTTATGTTGTTCACCCTCTGAACTGTTGAACCTGTGGCGTTAATTGTTAAATTTTCAGCCTATTTTCTCATGACCCATCCGAGTCATACTGTTTAGGAAACCAACCCCTTCCCCCTCCACGCCCCCACAACTGAGAGAGAAAGAGAGTAAGGAAGAAATATTGAAACAGACAGATACACACAGACAGACACAGACACACAGACAGACAGTCAAGCAGACAGAGACAAACATGCCCAGACAGATAGACAGACACACAGAGTGATAGACAGGGACAAAGAGAGACAAAAACCATCCATTAGAAAAAATAACTACACTTGATTTCATGTTGAAATTAAATTGATAATTTCCTATATTTAATGTTTGTGGTTAACTTCAAAACACTTGAAGCTATTTAATGCCTCCTTAAACATGTGACACATCAGTGTTACTGGGAAGAGTAGACTTAAGTTAGAGACTATAAACACTTTGAGTTTCATGAAAAATGTAAAAAAATATATATATAAACATTATATATAAACATAAAAAAATAAAAACATTAAAGGCACTTAATTGAAATACACCCACTGAACTATAGTTGAATGACACAACTCTCAACAGGCGATAATTTTCTTCCAGTTTTACAATTTAAAAACTACAGACAAGTTCACTTTCCAAAATTGGTTAAATCTATTTTCGGTAGGCCTAATAGCAGTTTACGGTTTTGTTCTAAACAGTTCACATAATCGACACTTACCACAATTTCTGCAGCTGTGCGCTTCAACATCTTTTGCAGCTCTGCCAGAATATTCTTCTGGTGGTCCGGAGACCTTGTAAGTAGCGACCCCGTCCACTATCTCGGTGGTTGAACTCAGAAAAACAATATAACGCCGTTTGGCCTTCAGATTTTTTAAACAGTCCAATTGCCCGTTTGCGATCCTTGTTCCAACAACAACCGAATCGGAGTCCTTCGGCAGATCGCCTTTGAAGAGTTTCACCACCTGAAACCTGACCGCACTTAATTTCCAAGGATTTGAAACCTCGACTGAATTCAACATCTTTCCCTCGAAAACCACGCCCGAAACCACGGTCCGAGACGCAACGTCTGCAAACCGAGTCTCGCCGACGGAACAGGAGCGGCAGAGTTTATTCAGAATAACGAACACCACCAGCGTTAAAATCATACCTTCGCTTCCACGCATAGTCGCTAAAAATGCTCAACTATAAACTCAAAAACACATAAAATTCTATTATCTGTTGACGATCTCGTAATAACTCACGCCGGAGTTGCTTTAAAGCAGAATGGAGCTATCGCAAAAGCACCGCGTGTTTTAATAGAAGCAGAGACCCTTGAAGTAGACTTCCGTTGACGTCATATGGATGATCGTTCGTCTGGGGCGAGCGCAGTAATAGATCTATTCGTCCTAAGACGCCTTTCAAGTCGAGATGTTTGGCTTCTAAGTTCGTTCCACGATGCTATTTAATTTGCTCGTCGTTAATGCAACTCTCCGCCGCTAGGCGTCGCTATAGGGCGGGCCAGCGGGTGTCCATTTACACCCTAGGCTAAGCCCACACGAATATCGCCTTCATTAAAGGCGGACTGATGCATTGCCGAAATGTATGGCCCAGTAGTAACCTACTTACGCCGAACCCTTACTAAGTGGTCAAGTGCTTGGAGGACAGGCGTGGTAGGCGCATGCCTACGTCATTGCGTATAGAATATAATATATCATGGCAGAGGTTATAAGTGGCAGGCCGTTAAGCCTATAGATATTTCAAGCCCTAGCAATAATAAAATAGGAAAATAGGCCTACATCGAGCTATAAATAGGCATTATAATCCTGTTGGTCCAACGTCGATCTACCAGTTAAGATGCCTGCGGCTTGTAGGCCTATAGCCTACTGGGCACGGCTGCAGCAAAGGACATAACAATTAGTCCAATTAATTTTAGTTCTGAAAATAGCAATTATTGCTAATCGCCGTCGACGTCAACCGCATAGTCCAAAACGAGCAGGATTTCAAAGCAATGTATTAGTTTGTAATGCGTTACCTTCGAACGAGCAACAACAGTCCTGGTAAATGGTAATTACCATGGCGTTACCACTTAACATTTCAGAACGAATGTATTAGTCTGAATGGGCTAAGCGTTACCTTCGATTGAGCAAGAACCGCTCCAATCATTTTCGCTATCGGTCCCTAATCATCATTGCTTTAATCAATGTCAAAATCTTGCTTTAATCATTGCCCAAATCCCAGATCATTGCCCTATAGGCATTGCCATATCGCTTCGAAGCAGTTCGATCTTATTCATACGGGCCTTTATTTCTGTAATGCGACTTGGGAGAGCCTCTCAATGGGCCGTGCATAGAAGTCTAAATGCCTAAAGCTATAGCATAATTAGGTTTCGAGCCTAGGCCTAGGCCTACTGAATATCATAAAAAACATGATAGTGGAGTGTTAGGCCTCACAGTTGTCAAAGGCAGACATTTTGAACTCAGACAGACACGCAGACAGACAGACGGACAGAGAGACAGGCACGCAGACAGAAACAGAGACAGGCAAGGACATAGACAGACAGACAGACAGACAGGGAAAGAAACAGAGAGAGAAAGAGAGCGAGAGGTTCTCTCTCGCTCTCTTTCTCTCTCTCTAGTCCAGATAGGCTAAGATCTTAAAAAGTTCACCTGATAATTAAGAAGTTCATGCAGGTGTTAAAGTTTCATTAACCAAGGAATCCTCTTGTTGACTTTTCACACGGCGAACAATGTGTGTATCTATATCAACGTATGCATGCTTCTATGCATGGTATGTATGGTATGTATGGCATGTATGTATGGTATGTATGGTATGTATGGCATGTATGTATGGTATGTATGTATGTATGTAGATATGTATGTATGTAAATATGTATGTATGTATGTATGTATGTATGTATGTATGTATGTATGTATGTATGTATGTATGTGTGTATGTATGTATGTATGTATGTATGTATGTATGTATGTATGTATGTATGTATGTATGTATGTATGTATGTATGTACGTATGCATGTATGTACGTTTGTATGTATAGCTATTCTGCACACTGTAATAGTAGTAGTAGTAGTAGTAGTAGTAGTAGTAGTAGTAGTAGTAGTAGTAGTAGTAGTAGTAGTAGTAGTAGTAGTAGTAGTAGTAGTAGTAGTAGTAGTAGTAGTAGTAGTAGTAGTAGTAGTAGTAGTAGTAGTAGTAGTAGTAGTAGTAGTAGTAGTAGTAGTAGTAGTAGTAGTAGTAGTAGTAGTAGTAGTAGTAGTAGTAGTAGTAGTAGTAGTAGTAGTAGTAGTAGTAGTAGTAGTAGTAGTAGTAGTAGTAGTAGTAGTAGTAGTAGTAGTAGTAGTAGTAGTAGTAGTAGTAGTAGTAGTAGTAGTAGTAGTAGTAGTAGTAGTAGTAGTAGTAGTAGTAGTAGTAGTAGTAGTAGTAGTAGTAGTAGTAGTAGTAGTAGTAGTAGTAGTAGTAGTAGTAGCAGTAGTAGCAGTAGTGGTAGTAGCAGTAGTAGTGGTCGTGGTAGTGTTATGTAGTAAGAACACAAAGGCATTATCATGTGTGCTAATAATCTCGAAAGAATGTCCACAGACTGTGTGATCCTGACAACTGTCAATGTCCAGACCTGATAAGAATTCGGAGGGAGGTTAACGACGTAGCCTACGTGGTGTTGGACAGATGATGAGCAAACCACGTGGGATGCCCCAAGACGTACAGCAGCCTCTGCAACCACCCTGATTAACATAACAAGACTCGATGAGATTAAAAGGATTCATTCAGATAAAGGATGGAGAAATATTTTGTTTGTTTACACTGGTTAGTCACGTCTCCACGCATTCATCTGCGGTTAGGCTAAGTGGCTATAGTAGAAACAGAGCCTACACGTGTGGGACATGCATACACTCATATATATACACACATATGTATATACATACGTGCATGTGTACATACATACATACATACATGCATACATGCATACATGCATACATACATACATACATACATACATACATACATACATACATACATACATACATACATACATACATACATACATACATACATACATACATACATACATCCTGCGAACTCATCAAAACCTCACTTCTTTCTGTCTCTTCACAGGTCTTTCATGCCAAACTGAAAACACTCGTTTTCCCCAAATCCTTATTCCTCCTCTTCCCCTGACCTATCTTGCCGCTTCAATCCAAACACCATTGGGGAAACGCTTCCTATCACTTGGCGATACAGGAACCAATGAATTAGGCGGTGCCATCTTTAAAATTTAGGAGGTTCACCACGGACTTCCAACCCCGAAATTTTTTTGCGATTTCTTTTACTAAACGATAGGTAAGCAAAGCTCGCTGGGAAACTAAAGAATGGTAATAAAAAATCTGTGTGAATATTATAAAGCTAAAAAATGGTTTGAAGATTTAAAAATCATTTAACAGGATAGTGAAATTTCGTACGAGCTTGCTTTCTTGCCGAAACCAGCAAACCTTCTTCCAGTGGTTGAATTCGGCCGGTTCTGAGTTACCGAATGTCTTATTTGAGATCTACCACTTAAACGAGAAGATCCATCACCTAAATGTTTTTATGACATTAATTGACAATATCCATGTCGTGTTTTCCGCATTTTGTGCTTATTAAAACGTCGAATAGCGAAGCTTAGGTTTTAATTTTGAGGTGCGCCACCTCTACTCAGACTTCTTCCTAAATCGTAATCGTAATCTCGAGATTTCTACAACGACCATAAAAGTTAAGTCGCGAAAACCAGCTTATTCGCAGACGCTTAGTCAAAACAAATCAGTAGACATGGGGGAGGGTCAAAATTGGTTACCGGCCAAGATCCAAAGGGGTCAGGCAGGCGACAGTCAGACGGCTAAGGTGGATGGTACTTAGAATTGAACGGCTAGACTAGAGAGATACAGGGGAAGAGGAAGAATCAGGGTAGGATTTTTGGAAAAGGATTGATTTAAGCTTTGAATGAAAGACCTGCGGAGAGATAACAAGTTAGTGATGAGGTTTAATTGTCGTAATTCTGACGGGAATTTATTCCAGAGAGGCGGAACAGCTATGGCTGAAAAAAGATTTGCAAGTTTTATAGTGATGAGCTAACAGACGGGCGGAGAAGTGTTAGGGCGGAAGAAGTTGAGCGAAGTGGTTGGATTGCTAATAAATGACGAAGGTAGGAGGGCTGGGAGGATTGGAGTGGATTGTGGGTGTAGTTGCAAATCTTGGAAGAGATAAGAGGGCTGGGAGGATTGGAGTGGGTTGTGGGTGTAGTTGTAAATCTTGTGATGCACCACTTTGGACGGGACGATAGACATCAAGGCATTCCAAACATCCCAAGACTAATCGCTCTCACTCATCCGAGATATTCCTCAAGGACGTCGGATTCTGTTCGCGTGTGTCAGTCTGAGGCGGGTGGGAGGTCAGAGATCAAGGAGGGTCAACGAGGCGTTGGCGGAGGAGTGACCTATAAACAATGGCGGACGTGTAGTCAGCCTCATCTCCATTTGAGAGAAGGCCACTAGGCAGGAAATTCTGTCATCGCCAGAGGGCGATTAAGATTCGTCTGTTGTTTGCCTTTGTGGGGGTACTCTGGGGGTGGGTGCCATTTCTGTGTCTAGACCAGAAACTTCCCGTCGGCATAGCTACGATTCTGTTAGTAACATTAGTAGGTGCGCTAATAGCAACACTTGCTAGTGCTGCTTATAGGTCTAACAGTACAGCAGTAGCATTAGTAATAGTATTAGTAGTAGTAATAGTAGTAGTGGTGGTGGAAGTAGTTGTTGTTGTGGTGGTGTTGATGGTGGTTGTAATAGCAGCTTAATGATAAAAGACAGTGCTGCTGCTGATGATGATGATAATGATGATGATGGCGGTGATGATGATGATCGTGGTGATTATTATTATTGTTGCTGTTATTATTATTATTATTATCATCATGACGACGACGACGACGACGATGATGACGACGACGACGATGATGATGATGATGATGACGATGATGATGACGACGACGACGATGATGATGATGATGATGATGATGATGATGATGATGATGATGATGATGATGATGATGATTATGATGATGATGATGATGATGATGATGATGATGATGATGATGATGATGATGATGATGATGATGATGATGATGATGATGACGATGATGATGATGATGATAATGACGGCGATGATAATTGTTGTTGTTGATGATCAGTAGCGTAGCTATGGATCTTTTGGCGCTTGGGGAGTGATGGCAATTGCCCCCCTCCCCAAAAACATAAATTTTGAATCGAAACAAAAAACCGCAATTTGGAGAAACGTCATGTGTTGAAGGTTAGGCCTACTTAATGAGTCAGCACTGCGATACCAGACATAAGACGAAACTTGCCCTGCCTTTTCAGCTGCGAGGTCATCGAGAACTTAACCGAAATTGATGTAAGCGGATAATTCATTCTCACTGTAATTTGAAGATCCGACATTTCTCAGCGCCTCACAAAAACCACGCCAGGAGGAAGATCAGTTTAAACACCGGTGATATACATGTAAAACAACCGAGTCCACTAGAGCCAGATGGGCTTGTTTTGGAAAGACGAGCGCAGTTTGTTATTCTCGCTTCTGACATTTTGGGATAGGGTTAATTGGATTTGTTGATTTAGGGTGAAGAAAAGTTCACAAGACGACGTGAAGTTAGATTGCTAATGTCAATAGAATCTGCATGGTGAGCTGCGGCTGAAGTCTTATTATATATGCCTCTAATCTCATTGACTTTAATCCCATTGTCTCTAATCCCATTGTCTCTAATCCCATTGTCTCTAATCCCATTGCTTCTAATCCCATTGTCTCTAATCCCATTGTCTCTAATCCCGTTGCCTCTAATCCCATTGCCTCTAATCTCATTGGTTACTTGGCTGACATTTCAATTCTTGCTTAGGCCCCTAAACCGACACTAACGACTCTTTCCTGTCAGAGACGTAACTTCGGTCTAAAAATGGTGGTACCAATTTCTTCTCCACTTTCACTTTTCGCATGGAGACCATTTTGGACATGTTATCCTGCCAGTATTCTCATTTTGTATGGGCCTATAAGGGACTCGTATAGATATATCAGTCCCACGTGGGCCCGATATGGGTACGTTGGAAGGGTAGGCTTAATTACTTGAATTTGTAGCATACGACTATAAAATTTTTACTGACATTGTTTAAAAAGTGGGGGTATACGTGTACCCCTCGTATCCCCCACAAATTACGCCTATGTTTCCTGTGAACAGATAATTATTTGGTGTAAAAGTTCTGTGTTTGTCATGCAGTATTCGGACTCCAGTCGGTGGGACCCTGTAAGCAGGGGTGGGGGAGGGCTCATGCTAAAGCATGTTCTGTTCACATCAATCCTCTTGGTAAATTAACTAAATAAGTAAATATGTCTTTTATTAAAACCATTTGCATAGTTCATCAAAGTAATTTAAGCATATAACATGCGAATGTCAAAGGTTTTGCGGGCCAAGAAGTCGGCATTATGTATAATTCTATTGTGTGCCCTGGGGCCAGTGCATATTATTTTAAGGAATTTAGACTACTGGGACAAAATTTCGGAACTCGTCTCTGAAAAACTTTGATGACCTTTTTCTGGGAATTCGTCTCCCGAAAAAGTTGATGACCTTTTTTTATAAATTCATCTCCCCAAAAAAGTTTATGACCTTTTTTATGAATTCATCTCCCCGAAAAAGTTAACTACTGAGGCAAATCTTAAAACTCTTGCAATATTTTGTCCCACTAATTATACTTTAAACATACATTGCCTGGGACAAATCAGCCTAACTACTTGGACAAATCCTAAGACTACTGGGACATTTGTCCCACTAGTTATACAGTTAAAAATATGCCCTGCCTGGGGCGCAGTAGGTGTACGACAGTTTTCTCGGGAGGCAGCAACCGATGCAGAACGTGTGCTGGGTTGGTTATGATGGCTGAGAAAATGTGAGAGTCGGCTTTCTGGCAGAGTTTCTCGAAAGCAAGGTAGGATTCCGATAAATATCGAGACCGGACCAATCGCCGCATTGTTGCCTGAAGACGTGTGCGTCCCCCTCCGCCTCCCCCACGAACCCCCAACACGCAGGTGCTGCGTATAGGCCTACAACATTCCCGACGCTGTGGTTGCGCTTACAGGTTGATCGCGTTATCAAACCCTATCAGCGTGTAGGCTATATGGGTCCAAACAGCTGCCTTAACGACTCCGTTTGGCCTCAAAGAACTTTGACATCGATAGTAAATAAGTTTATATGCCTACACTTTTCACCATAGCACAAAGCGCCTGTGCATAGGCTATGCTGGTTCCCGCGACTTCGCTGTTTTGGGCACTGTAAAATTTCCCGAGTCTGTGAAACTGGCACATGCTAAATATTAAGCGAAAGTCATTATATGTAGATTCTTTCGAAGTCGTTTTGAAGGTGTCTAATTGGCACGCTGTCTTATCCAGTGTTAGTGACAATTGCGACACTGTACACTGTATAGTGTAGGCCTACAGTGTACAGGTGTAATAGGCATCGCGTCGACCTTACCCTATATAGCCTACTCAGAAGTCGACCATCATCATCATCATCATCATCATCATCATCGTCATCATCATCATCGTCATCATCATCATCATCATCATCATCATCATCATCATCATCATCATCATCATCATCATCGTCATCGTCGTCGTCGTCGTCGTCGTCGTCGTCATCATCATCATCATCATCATCATCATCACCACCATTTTGAGTAGGCCTAATGTTGTGTGAGATTGTTTTGTAATTGCGACAATTTCTATAGCATCGTCAGTATAGCAAGCTACTTCTAGGCAGGGCTGTAGTGGTAAAATTAGAGGCGAGTACACGCTACCGGTTAATCTTCCTAAACAAATTAGAGGTGAGTATAAATATTTTGTGAGGTGAGTATACGGCCTCTAGAGGTGGAGTACACGCTGTAGGCCCCTATTCCCGCTAGACTAACTTTACTTTGACTTCGTTTAACGTGTTTATGATTCCCAAGATAGGCTACGGTTTGTTTCTTTGTAGACCTACCCACGTAGGTCTACAAAGAAACTTCCCTTCTAACAATAATTGTTGGTCAAATTTCTTCCCTTCCCTCCAAACAGTCAGCTAATCGAATCCTTAGTAAAGTACAATTTCGTTTGCCCACACATTCTACGCTAATTAGGCCTACACATTAATTAACTTAAACTTATTCAGGAATGTATACGCGCTGATGACCACCAGCCTACAAATGTAGTTAACCATTGGCTTCTTGGCTGAACCATCCCTTATCTCGGTCTGCGCTATAGGCTATCGATGGACAATATGTCAATGCAAGTGAACTTGAATCGGTCGAGTGTGTATGAACCACGCCTGGCTGACACGCACGCTTTGCACAGCCCACTGTGTCATTGTTTTGCATTCATTTCTTTTTATGCATTCATTCATGCTTTCATTCATTCATTCATGCTTTCTTTCATTCATTAATGCGTTCGTTCATTCATTAATTCGTTCATTAATTCGTTAATTCGTAGGACTAAATATTTTAATTCGTTAAATTATTAATCCGTTAATTCATTAGTTCATTAACTCATTCAATCAGACAATCAATAGATCGATAGCTATCGATCCATCAATCAATCGTTCGTTCAGTCAATCATTCATTAATTTATTCCGTATACCTATACAGTAACTGTTGTTGCACAGCGTGTCTCTAATCCTATACATTAAAAATATTTTCAGAGAGAAATTGAAAGACTTCTTCAAATTACGCCACGTTGTTTTCTAACCATCGAATTCGATTGTATGCCATGCAGTAACTTCATGTCATTGTTACCGATCGTATGGAATATTTCAAAGACCAGCCCTATAGGCATACAATTGCTTAACAAGATCTGCCGATAAGAGCACAATCAATCACATCGACTTAACACCTATATAGACAACGATAAATGACGTTAAAAGTGACAACGTAAACACAAACTCTCTAATCTAATCTAATAACTTCTATAGCGCCTCTATCATAATATCCATCGATTGATGGTTTTGTTTCAAGTGTCAGTCAGAAATCATGATCCACTGAAAAAGCCAGGTCGAAATTCCCGATAGATCGGGGAAACGAGAAGCCAAGCTGCGGTGGTTATATGCGTGTTGAAACAGATGAACCTTAAGTTTAGACCTGTATGACTATTTCACGCTATGAGCCTAAACGGTCTAGGAATTTGACTAAACAGCGTTGAGATAATTAATGCTATTCTGTAAAACAATGAGGACAATGCGGTATGTCAAATTCCGATGTGTCTATACGTTGTTGAAATCAAGTGCTTCAAGCTAAAAAAAAAGTACGTCATGCTCAAAAGTACTTCAAGCTGAAAGTAGGCCCCTACAGCCCTACTTCAAACTGAAAATTGTCTGGCAGACTGTGAGTCGTGAGTCCATATTGACCCAGAAACATATCCTGCTAGGGTTTCTCGCATCAGTCTTTTTTCAAGATATCCTTGTTGCTTCAACGATCATTAGCATTGCCTTATACGTCCAATCTGTTCCCGACTGCTTGTTCCGTATACACACATCGATCTTGCCTCATACCTTAATAGACCCTCTGTATCATATGTATGAACAGTGGCGGCGATCTTGTTTGACAGGTGCGGGGGACATTTTTCAACGTTCGAAGGGCGGTCGCAAAAACCTCTGAGAATTTCAGAATTTCACTCTGAGAACATCAGAATTTCGGCATTAATACATTCGATGACTTTTTTAGCAATTCGTCTAAGAAAATTTTGATGACTTTTTTTGGGAAATTTCATATAATTGCAACACTTGTTCAACACTTCGTCTACTAATATTAAACTTCTACACTGTTACTTTCTTTCTCGGGGCTAAACACAAAAACACAAATCCTCGGGGGGGGGGAGACCAAACGTATCTAGATTAAACACTGGACTTTTTACTTATCTCATCAAAAAAAGGTAAAACAAATTTTTCGCCCTCACGCGCGATAACATTTTCATTTTCTGACCGGTTTTTTGGTGTTTATTCAAAATGTGTGTGTGGGGGGGGGTGGGCGATGCATGGCGTGTCCCCCACTGTTAAAGGTGGGGGACTTGTCCCCCTCGACCCCTCCCCCCCATGATCGCCGCCCATGTGTATGAACGTGTCTGAGAAATCCCTCGCAACGTCAGTCAAGTTCTAAAATTGGGTTAACAATTATAGCTGTATTTGATAGTGACCTCCTTCCAAACTTTGGAAGTGTACCCACGACCATCCGACGGAGCCGTTGATGGACTTTGCTTAAGGTCTTTACACAGCCATGGATACTCGAACCCATACACTCCGCGTTATAAGCCGATTGCTCCATCCATTCGGCTACCGTTTCTCAACATCAACATAGCTTTGGAATGACTGGATATATTCTGCTGAATACTTTCGTGAAAACCGCAACTGTTTATCGCAAATAGTAAACGAGTTAGGCCCTATAACTATTGAATTCAAACATCCCGTCATGAACAGTTTCGAAATTTTGTCAGTTAATTCTTACCACAACTTCATAGATACCGGGTGTAAATGAAATAGATTTCTCATATCCAAAGTTAGTTATGTAGAGCTACGTCTAAACTGAAACCATTCAGGTGATAGGCTGTGCATCCCTTTGGAAAATAATGTACACGACTAGAGTATGTTTTCCGACATTGTCAGGATATTTTCAGGCACTCTCCCATGCTTTCGTCTCCCTGAATGAAAGAAATGCTTTGTCAAATAACGACATCTTACGAATTCAGAAACATCGATTTGTAAAGTCTCCAGCAGACCACAAGTCCATACCCCCAAATGTCCAGAGATGTTTCAAATACTTAGGTTTCAAGTACACGTATTTAAATCTCAAGTGCAAGTACGGATACAAGTAGGCCCTATTTTGTCCTCACGTGCAAGTAGTCGTACAAGTACGTAACAACTATCCTCAATTTGTACTCGAGTACAAGTACAAGTACCAGGTACAACATCAAGTACTAAGTACAGATATCCTGCTACAACTAACCGCATTAGTATTTCTAGCGTTGTGCTACAGGCATTCAACTAAAGCTCGATGAAACCATGGAGTCCCTCGACTTCCAATTTGGAAACAAGGCGTCTCTGGGTTCTAGAGCAGTTCAAAGTAGAATTCTCGCTCCTTCTCGATCCTCGCAACGCTGTCTGCTTCGAGACAGTCGGTTGGAACCACTTCGAGGTCCATCTTCACCTTCACAAACCAATTTATGAACTCATCACTCAACGCTTTCACGATGACCGTGTCTTCCTGCAGATCCTTCAAGGCCTCCGTCAGGGTTCTCGGCAGATCCACCGCATCCGTGTATTCCAGCCTCTCCGGTGGACACTCCAGGCGGTTGGCGATTCCATCCAGTCCTGCGGCTAGAGTGGCGGCCAGTACCAGGTACGGATTTGCGGCTCCCGACGGGAGACGGTTTTCAACGTACGTGGCTGCGATATCCTGGCTCTTAACGCGGAAGGAGGCGAAACGATCGTCCACCCCCCAGTTGTTCTTCTCCGGCGCCCACGGAGTGAAGAGACGGCGATAGCAGTTGACTGTGGGGCAGCAGATGGCGCTGAGAGCCCTGGCGTGCTTCACGAGTCCAGCGACCCAGTGTCTCGCCACTCCCGACAGTCCATCCGGACCAGATGGATCGGCGAAGAGGTTCTGCTTTCCGTCGAGCGACCAGAGGGAGTGGTTGAAGTGGAGACCGTTGTTGGAGGCCTCTGGGAACGGCTGTGCCATGAACGTCGCCTGCCACCCTCTTAACAGCGACAGTTCCTTCACTGCCTCTTTGAAGCAAAACATGCGGTCGACCGATTCGATCCCAAACGTCGGCTCCAGCGCAAACTCGAACTGACCCGACCCGTGCTCCGTCTGAAAGGTCACCGTGTGAACCCCGATCTGACCCAGTTTCTCGTCCAATCCGTAGACGTATTCCTCCAGTTCGGACATGCGTAGATTCGAGTTGACGTCCATTCCTTCGTAGATCGGAGTCAGCGTTCCTCGCTTGAAGACCATGAACTCAGCCTCGAAGGACGAAAACAGCGAAAATTTCATCTCGCGCAGTCGCTCCAGTTGCCTCCTGGCTATGTACCGTGGACAGGCGTCCTGGTGGACTCCGTCACGATATGGCTTCATCCAGAAGGTCTCGCAGAGAACCTCGCCCACCCGGTGCTTACCCCCGGCCGCCCAGGGAAGCTCCCGTAAAGTACCAGGCATTGGCCGCACCGCGCAGTTTCCGAAATTCATGCCACAGATTTCGTCCAACGGGGTGAGGTCGGCTCTTGTGCCAATCGCAAGGAAGCCTGAAGAAATTAAATCAAATTTAAACTTTTCAGAAATGTCACCTGCGTTCTCCGGAAAATGTTTTTGCCGTAAAGATTCAACCCACCTCCGGTAATGCTTTGTTAGTAATAAATAAACGAATAATAATAGTAGGCCTAACAACAACAACAACAATAATAATAAGAACAACAACAATAATAATAATAAGAACAACAACAATAATAATAATCGTGACAACTAAATTAGCCATCTCAGAAATTTCTTAAAATCTGTCATCATTGGCACGACGTGGTGGGTATACGCCTAATGCAGGCAGTTACAGTGATCTTTTAGAAAAGGTTATTGCAGCCACTCCCTATTTCCCCTACACGAAATGCTATAAGTCAATAAGTCATGTCTAATTCAAGGTATCGTCTGATTGATTCAGCGTCTGTGTCATTTTGTTGTGACATTCTTCAAAGTCTGTCGCCGCCGCCTTCAATCGGAAGGACCAGCAGATGAGAGATGAAGGCGTCTAGACATGAAAACTACGTCCATTCAGAGCTGAGCTGCCTCATCTTGTTGACGGGTCAGCCAGTGCACTACCTTTGAGAATCTCTCTGCCGACAGACTTCAAAGACCTCAAAGACAGCCGACGGTCATTTCCGCCCTCATACTTCGTCTGCCTTGCACCTTGGAATGGTCATTCACCTCTGTATACCGGATTTCGGACCTTTCTGTGTAAATGAGTATGCACGTATGTATGTGCGTAGGCCTATATATGTATGTATCATGTATGTAAGTGTGTATGTGTGTGTATGTGTGCATGTATGTATATGTATGTATGTGTGTATACATACATACATACATACATATATACATACATATATACATACATACATACATACATACATACATACATACATACATACATACATACATACATACATACATACATATATACATACATACATACATACATACATACATACAATGTCATACATACATACAATGTCATGCATACATACATACATACAGACAATGGCATACATACATACGTACATACATACATACATACATACATACATACATACATACATACATACATACATACATACATACATACATACATACATACATACATACATACATACATACATACATACATACATACATACATACATACATACATACATACATGCATACATACATAGGATACATACATGTATGTATTTCACCAACAGTCCAGCCTATTAACGTCTTTTT
Source organism: Allolobophora icterica (assembly GCA_963556255.1). NCBI lineage: Eukaryota > Metazoa > Annelida > Clitellata > Crassiclitellata > Lumbricidae > Allolobophora > Allolobophora icterica. The sequence continues at coordinate 1,076,650 of OY744606.1, read as the reverse complement.
TCGTTTGAAAGCTTTCCCTCTGATCATAAATCTCTGTTAACTTGTTAGTCATTCATGGCGTCTTAGAAGAGCGATTAACAGACCACCCACGACATATGGGTGTGGCCAGCGGACCGGTGTTGTTAGCTACTATACAAACATGCATACTTACAGCACTAGTGATAATATTACTAAAGATAGGGCCTAATTAATTAATAATTTTGCGAGAGACGAAACACCAAGTGATTGAAATTAACCTAGTGATCGGATATGTAGAATTCCAGTGATATTTTCGTTAACGAAAACTAAAATTAGAAGTAAAAATAAATGATTTCGTTAACGAAAACTAGAAGTAAAAGTAGGAATTATTTCAGCAGAAAGAACGAAATTAAGAATTGAATTAGGAATTATTTGCCGAACTAAAATTATGAACGAAATTAGGAATTATTTTCAGAAGTAAAATCATTTTACTTCTTGTGGCGCTTAAGTTGAGACGAAGGCGAGTACCGGTAAACTTGCCCGCGCTCCAAACAAAATCCATTGGAAAACCGGTTGAGATGAAGACGCTGCGCATACCATTTCTATTATCTTTGGTCTTCGTTGTCTAATAATTGTCCCCACTTAATTGCGTACCAACGACCTCAGTTTCATACGCCATTTTATTTCGGGTTTGATCGTTAAATTGTAAATTTACGAGTTTATCGAGAATCTTGACCGGAAGGAAGCGAGATAGCCCAATTTTGGGTTTATCATTTCGACGAAACTACATGTGCAGGCAGATCTACATGCCAAGTACTAAACGGGGAAAATGATGTAATTTGTGGAACAGCACTAGCTGGAGAAATACTAGCAATATAAGTCTTGGAAGGGGATAGATGAATGGTAGCACGCTGGCATAGCCTAAGAGCATTAGATCTTGCCGACTGACTCGAATGAATTCCATCAGCGGCTGCACAGCGTTTTGGATATGGTTGTCCACACAGTAGGGCCTACCCGGTTTCGCTAATACTAGATAATTCTTCGTTTCGCATTAATGATAACCACACGACTCAAAATTCAAATTACCAGCATTATAAGACTAAAGCTTCACCCCTTGTTTTACTTCAAACAGTTTTTTTCTTTCTCGAGACAGGTTTGGTGTGCTTCTCTCTGCAAGCGTTGCATATATACTTTTACAGCACGGAAATTAATAATTATTTGGAAAAGTAAAATAAAAAGTAAAATTATTTGAGAACTAAAATAGGAATTAGAAGTAAAATTATTTGAGAAGTAAAATTAGAATTAGAAGTAAAATTCAAGAGCTCAGAACTGAATTGGAACTGAATTAGGAATTATTTTTAGAAGTAAAATATCACTGTAGAATTCCCCCTTTTTACTACTGTTGTTGGTTCTGATATTTATGAAGCTTTCATTTTATCTGGCAAAGTTTTGTTTGCAATGATGAATCAATTTCTTCCCTTACTCTGAAGAATCAGGTTGATAAATTTACATGAGTTTTCTGAGCAAACAAAAACATTTTCTTCCAGTAGTTTATTTAATCTACTTTGATGTGGTTGTTTTAGAAATTCAACTGATATCTGAATATTTCAGATACCAGTTAACCCTTTAACGACGAGAGGATTAGTTTTTCATACATTTTTCACACGTTCGTTGTTAAAAATCTTATGGCAACAAATGCCATTGACATCGATAAATAGGTTATGTAAGAGCTCTCACTGTTAGTCTGTTACCAGATAGGCTACGTTTTATTGTAGGCTACGGTACTAATACGATCTAGTCATTGAACGCAGCGCTGCTGTGGAATTTATTGCAGCATTCCAACCATGTTCAAGGTGTCGATTCTTATCCAATTATAATAATCATAATAATACGGCTATCTAAAAGTAATATGATTATAAATAATAATAGTAGGCCCCCTAATTTGAAAAATATTAAAAGTATAAAATAATAATTTAAAATAAATATTAATAATAATAAGTGTATCAATAATGTCTCATAATTATATGGTTATCCATTTGCGACGGGTTTGTAACGTAATCGCCATGAATTCAATCCCTCTCGCTTCCTCCTTACTCTCTCTCTCTCTCTCTCTCTCTCTCTCTCCTCTCTCTCTCTCTCTCTCTCTCTCCTCTCTCCTCTCTCTCTCTCTCTCTCTCATCTCTCTCTCCTCTCTCTCTCCTCTCTCTCTCTCTCTCTCTCTCTCTCTCCTCTCTCTCTCTCTCTCTCATCTCTCTCTCTCTCTCTCTCTCTCTCCGCTTTTGGTAATGCAACTTGTACTAGCCTCCATCAGCTGTGTTGGCTTCCTTTGCAATCCAGAATAAGATTTAAATCGGTGTGTGACCTATGAAACCCTCACAACGTGCACTCATACCTAACTTCAACCACAGTTCTCGCTGCTACCTACCTACTTACTTAGGCCTACTTAACATCCCGCCACGCAGTCTGCGAACTTCGGTAATGGGTCTTTTGGTTCAGCCTCGATGTTGCACTGCCATGAGCTCTCGTGCATTTCGTGTTGCTGCCCCCAAGGAATGGAATCGACTACCAATGTTTATCCGTTGCTCGACCTCTTTCAAGAAACGCCTCAAAACTCATTTATCATTGGTTTTCAAACGTATGGATAATGGATGTCTAACAGCTCTTCACCTGGCGACTGACTAACTGTGCTGCCTCAGATTCGCATTTCTGTGTGACTGCGTTAAAATGTTTGTAATAATAATAATAATAATAATAATAATAATAATAATAATAATAATAATAATAATAATAATAATAATAATAATAATATACGTTATAATGCCATCGCATTCCGTGGCACATTCAGGGACTCAACGGAGGACGAGGCCTGATCTCCTGGAAATAACATAACAACATATTAATATCTAAGTCCCCAAGGGATCATATGTTCCTTGGGGCAAAAAAAATAATAATAATAATATACATGCATACAGTACATGCATACAAACATCCATGTAGGCCTATAGGGCCTACATTATACATACATGCATTCATGCATACAGACAGACATACATACATACATAAATCCGTGCATAACACTGCATATACATACATACACACACACACAGGTGCATCGTATTATATCCGCATACATATACACGTATGCATACACACACACATATATATATGTATATATATGTATATATATATATATACATATATATATGTAACTACATACCTGCATACATGGTGATTCCGTCCTTCAGTTGAGACCGGAAGTGTCTGCGTGAGACGGACTTTGGATCGGGCGATGCCGTGTAAGTCGGCGACCGTGAACCTCAGGTAGTCGAAACGGTCGAAGGCCGACATGGCATGGTCGGGCTCCTCGTGCTCCGTCGAATCCGTTCCAGCTGCGCCACTCCTTGCTTTGCCGCTGCTGCTCATTCTTTGAAGGACTGGGCGGTTAGCCAGGACCTCAGATTGCTGTCGAACTTGTCCGCAGTTTCAGCAACCCTCTCGTGAAAGGAACGGTGACCTGTGTTGAACAAAACATATTTCTAGTAAACCTTGGACCGCAAACTGAACAAATATAATGAAAGCTAGTAAAATGAGGTTTCACCTTAGTTTAGTTAAATCTAAACTAATCCAAACTTAGAACTTCTGTAGCGCCACTCTGAGAGTGGAATAGCTATGAGCCGATGGCGCTTTAGAAGAGATTCTCTATCAGATAAATTTCAAGGGTCATTTCGATGCGATATAAAGATGGTCTAACAAGAATATGCACGCTAACTCCACCAGTGCCTTGTGCTGCTGGTGGTGCCAGTCTCAAGCCTGGATAAACGAGGAGGGCGACTCTAATCATCTTTGTGAAGTCACAGCGATTTTAACACTTTAACGACGAGCTGTACTGGTTCCCCGTCAGTTTTAGCAAGCCTTCGTCGTTAAAGTGTTCCAGAGAAACTACCCACCAATAAGTAGTCGTAATCGTAATCTCGAGATTTCGACAGCGCCCAAAAAAATCGAGGTCGCAGGGAACCAGCTTATTCACAGGCGCTTAGTCAAAACAAAACCGATTGGTCGGGAAGGGTTAAAAATTGGTTCCAAAGGGTCAGGCAAACAGTGAGACGGCTACATTGGATGGTGTTTAGTGGCGTAGCTATCATGTGTGTAGGGGGTGCAAGCCTGCAAGGCACCCGGGCCCACGACCTCCAGGGGCCCACAGACACACCAGACAATTTTTATAACCAAAGTTGGAAGTTCTTTTACAATTAATCTAATTCACATTGCTGCTTATTTGGTGACAGATCTAGTAGATGTGATGTTGGAGTGTTTCGACAGTCGACACACTTGCATTACTTCCTTACTTTACTGCTTTAGCATAACCAGCTGCCAGCCACCGTACGGAATTCCTTTTACCTTGTTTTTTTGCGACTCGAATCACGACGGGCACATTGCATAATGTCTTCAGAAGTTAGGCTATGTAAGTGAACGGAATAATTAATTTTGGTTATTTGTTGCTAATTGATTCAAAGCCAGCTGCCGGACACCGTTCTGAATTCCTTTAACTTTACTTTTGCGTCTCGAGTCACGATGTTCACATTGTATAATTTCTTCAGAGATTATGTGAATGAACGGAATAACTAATTTTGATTAGTATGGCTTGCTGATTTATCTGTATAATAGCGAAATATTATTCAATTTTATGACTGTGACATAAGACCTTGATTTAGGCATAGGCTTAAGTGGGGGATGGCATGCACATGAGTCCATGACAATATCGGTAAGAAGGCAAGGCTACAGGCTAAACACGGACCCATGCAGGACCCTTCACATTCTTCTTCTTCTTCTTCTTCTTCTTCTTCTTCTTCTTCTTCTTCTTCTTTCTTCTTCTTCTTCTTCTTCTTCTTCTAATTCCAATTCTTATTTTTTTATCTTCATCATCATCTTCATCATCACACCGTCATAATCATCATAAATCATCATCATCATCATCATCATCATCATCATCATCATCATCATCACCACCTTCATGATCTTGATCTTCTTCTTCAGTATGTACGTGCATATAGTTTGAACAACTCACCTTAGAGACTGACTAGGAAAGGAGTTCGGCGTTGAGTCGTCGTCATTCGTTTCCTATTTATGTTCGTAGACGAACGATGGACGAGGCGAAGACTGCGCAGTCGACAGGAGAGACAGACAGACAGACAGATAGACAGACAGAGGGATGGCGTTCGATGATGACTGGCTGCAGTTAACGGATCGTATCGTATCGACTGCATTGCATACCTGGCCAAAGCAATTACAGACGCAGAGAGAGAGAGAGAGGAGAGAGAGAGAGAGAGAGGAGAGAGAGAGAGGAGAGAGAGAGGAGAGAAGGAGAGAGAGAGAGAGAGAGAGAGAGAGAGAGAGAGGAGAGAGAGAGAGAGAGAGAGAGAGAGAAGCAGACAGACAGACAGACATATAGATAGCGACAGAGACAAAGAA